>JAYESA010000013.1:19411942-19654774 GCA_036927795.1 Iris macrosiphon
CCACAACTTGAGAGACAACCTCAAATGTTCCAATTTTTTCAAGCCATATTGCTGGCTCAGTGGCAACGGACTGAAGCCCTGAGACAGAGCTTGATGACAGCTCTGGAGAGGACAGCTGCCCCAGCACCAGCACCTATCCAACCAGCTGGCACTGTCCGAGGCTTTCGTCGGATGGGCCCGGGAACCTTTTCGGGCAGCGAAACTCCGAAGGAGATCTCAGATTGGGTCTCCAACACGGAGATGCTGCTGGAGGGTTCACAGCTTCACCCCGACCTATGGATGACCGCAGTGAGGGCCCAACTAAAAGGCAACGCCCATCACTGGTAGGACTCCATAGAGCGCAGCGTCGGCAAGAACCATACTTGGGAGCAATTCTTGGAATACTTCAATGCAAAGTACTTCCCAGCCACGGTCAGAAATGCTCTGTACTCCCAGTTCCTGCATTTGGAATAAGGAAATATGACCGTCGACGCCTACGACGCAGAATTCAGTCGACTTAGTCGATTTGGGGCCATCCTGATACCTAACTAGCTGGAGAAGGCCATGAGGTTCCATCACGGCCTTACCTTCGAACTCCAAAAGTATACTACAATGCAGTCAAGGATCTCCTATAGGGAGGTTCTTTCAGAGGCGAGAATACATAAAGCCATTGGCCGAGGAGCAAGGCACTCTAACCCAACCATACCGGCCAGAAACCAGCCCGGAATGGGAGGATCAATCCGTCGTCCGGGAATACAGACACAGCAAAGGACGATGCCATATCAGCACAAAGAGCTTCCGACTTGTCACCATTGTGGCAAGAAGGGACATTATGCTAAAGACTGCCGAAGGAAGCACGGACTATGCCTGATATATGGAGCAAGTCAACATATGGCCAAAGACTGCCCACAACACAGAGAGGCAGCACCCCAGAACGGGCAAAGATCAGCAGCACCAGCCCAGAGAATGCTACCCTCTACTGAAGGTCAGCATCCCCCAGCGTCTGGAAGATTTCAGAAGGGACCACCCTTGGCCACCCAGGAAACACAGTTCAACCAAGCCAAACAACAAACCGGAGGGAAAAGGCACGGACAGGCCTTTGCACTAGCAGCAGTTGCAGAGGAGCCGGAAGGTGAAACTATTGCATGTACCATTTTAGTTGTGTCATTACCTGCAACCGCATTATTTGATTCTGGCTCTACACTGTCTTTCATATCTAGTAGTTTCGTAGCCATGCATAAATAGCTACTTTCCTATTGCCTAAGTACTGGAAAATTCTTACCGGAGTAGGCATCGTGCCGTTTACCAGCATTATTAAAACATGCTCGGTAATCGTTTGTAGTAGAAAGATGAGAGCGCGATTCTTGGTACTTCCAATGCCAAATTTTGACGTTGTCTTAGGCATGGACTGGTTAAGCCAGTACAATGTATACTAGACTGCCTGAAGGGTAGCGTCATTTTTTTTAGACCACCAGGTCACCTGGAGTTCGAGTACATGCGAGTATAGATAGGGTATAGATAGTACCTAGGATAGCAAATCATAGTGGTTAACCCTAGTTACCTGGTGACTTACAGTATCCAACCTAAATTATTTTTCCACCCTCTAGATAATGATCAGGACTAAGCAAAAACAGATAGGTAGATTGCTAGACATTGATTGCTAGGCTCAAACATGTGAATGAAGTGATAGCTGAGTACTACAGGTAGTTTCCAAATTAGATTTAATGTACTTGACTAATTCGGGTAGTCAGTGACTTTTAGTCTCGTGTTTCCACCTTCGATAAATCGATTAGTTAAAGCTAGTATCGGGAATAGAGCAATTAGATTGAAGGAGAGAGTATCGACAGATGTTAGCCTTGAGATGGATATCGTGAACTACCAATAATGTACGACCAGTTGTAAACCTAATAGTACCCATATAGTTTGGAAAAAGGGTACGCATAGAGTAAAGTTGGATAAACCTCAGGATCAAGGTAAAAAAGGGTAGAGTGGCAACAAGATGAGATTCGCGACAAGTACCTGACCTGAATTGGTCGTTCATACGGTGGAGAAGGTAAAGAAGATCCAAGGACACCTGCGAGCAACGCATGACAAACAAAAGCACTGGAAAAACGTACATCGACGACCTCTAGAATTTCAAGTGAGAGAACATGTGTTTTTGAAGATCTCACCTACCAGAGGAACTATCAAATTTGGAGGAAGAGGAAAACTGAGTCCGAGGTACATTAGACTCTTCGATGTGTTGGAACGCATCGGAGAAGTTGCTTACAAGCTAGCCTTACCTCAGACATTGGAAGGAGTACATGACGTCTTCCACGTTTCTCAGCTAAGGAGGTACATTCCAGATCTAAGTCATGTGCTGGACCAACTCAGAGATCACTGTCGGCCCAAGTTTATCATACCAGGAGGAGCCCGTAGAGATCCTAGATCGAAGCGAGAAGGTGTTGCGAGGCCAGACTATCCCTCTAGTTCGTATTGCATGGAGACATCATGCACCAGGCGAGTCAACCTGGAAACGAGAAGAGGATATTCGACAACGTTTCTCCCATCTATTCCCAGACCAGGGTATGTCCTAATATTTTAAATCAATCTATATTTCTCATTATATGTCTGTTTTAATTTCGAGGACGAAATACTCTAAGGAGGATAGATTGTAAACTCCCTCGACCAGATTTCAGTATTTAATATTAAATTAGGATTAATTTACCAAATTAGGATTTATCACAGATTTTTTTATTATTTATTTTGCTTACATATCCTATTGATTTGTGCACCTGTCCATCACCTAATTATTTAGAGCATTACACTAACTGTTATCCCCAAACAAAGTTTATATACCTCTCCTAGACATACTAGTCTATTTTTCTGAACTTTGTGCAACTCCCAGATACTCTATTTTGTGTCTCGTTTTAGTCGCACAAATATCGTTACAAACGTCCGTACTTATTTTTAATTAATTTCCAGACCTGTACCCATCTCTGTTCCAATAGAAATTAGAGGCCCAACAGGCACCTGTTTGCCCAAACAAAATTATGTTATTGTTCTACTTTGAGTATACTACAATTAGTATATTCATATCGTATTAAAATTATGGCCCTACCTATTTTTAAATAATTAGTGAACACCGTGCGCATTAATTATTAATTAATTAATACGGTGACCCGTATCACCCAAAACCAGGCCCAGCCCCTGCCCAGGCTCACCCCCACCCCCTCAGGGCCCTCACACAGCAATCCCCCTCAGTTTTGTATATTTTAGCATTTTTAGGAATATGATATTTTTCTCAGACAATTGCGTAATTGTGCAATTTCCCAATTAATAGGACTTTTATGCAATTTATGGAATTACATGGTTTATTCTGCAAATTTCTAGTGTGAGGTGTCAACCTCCTATTGGAGGGTGAACCTACGCCTTCCATTTGGCAATGGGTCCCACCATAAAATATCTACACATAAATATCAAGAAAAAATATCCTAAAATATCTAAAGATATTTTAAATTAATATTACCAAAATACCCTAAAAAAATTAACCTATTTACTAAAATACCTAAAACCCAAACCCTATATAAACCCAGCCCCCCTCTCTTTCCGAACTCACACCACCGTCACCACAGCCACCCTCCGCCTACCGGACCTCCGCCGATCGGCTCTCCCCTCCCCCAGCCACCCCCGGCCGACGCCCACCCTCCTTGGCCGTCGCAGCTGCCGCCGGCAGCCCCCACAGATCCAACTCCCCACCAACACCAACAGCAGCCTCCACCACCCGGCCGCCCCTAACCACCACATTCGGCCACCGAGAACCACCGCCACCACCCCCATCCGCTTTGCCACCCTCTCCTCCACCGAACCAACCCGCCACCACCGCCCCACGACCACCACCACCACCTCCAGCTCCGCCACAGAGCCCGACCCCCTCTCTCCCCGACTACCACCGGAGCACCCCCCGACCCCGTCAAACCGCCACCACCACCGCCTCTGACCACCGCCACCACCACCACCACCGAACCCTTCGCCGCCCTCTCCTCCGCCACCCTGACCCCCTGCACCGCCGCTTCCGTCGCCGCAGCTGCTGCAAGCTGCCGCTGCTGCTGTTGGTGCTGGTAGCCACTGCTGCTATAGTCGCCTTTCCTGCCAGCCACCGGCCGCTCTGTCACGCCCCAATCCCAAAATACCGAGGGACTGGACACGTGGCAATGGCCAGCAGCACGCACCGATGGACAACCTAATTTAATGGATCCATCAGGGCATGCTTAAGCTGTAGTATAACAATAAATAGGTCCAATGTTACAAGTCACAGACTATTCTAATCTCATCCACAACAGATAATCACAGCTTAAATGCCAGAATAAATGCAAATAGAATAAACTAACATATCTCAATAAAGTGTCTCGGGGACAATCCGAGAATATGTCTGATACATCAATGCAAATAGACAGGAAATAAAATAACTGGAAATAGAAATACTGAGTATATGAAGCCAGTACTCAGGAGAAGTCTTCTGCCACGATCTCGTCCTCAGGTTCTGGTACTGTTCCGAGAAGTGCTCCTGTTTCGTACACCTCGGGGTAGATTTCTTCGGCTATACCTGGGGACATAATCTGGATCCAGGTCCTCAGGGGACATAGCAAGGTACAAGAAAGCTCAAGCCATAATAATGCAGTGCAGGAAATAAATGAAATAATAAGGTAGACTATATAACCATCTAAGTGATATGCAAGTTGAGAGCATCACTAGAACTCAGGCTGAAGCCGCTACAAGCTCTGTGTCGGGGAGCCGGTAGCAGTAATAACACGTAAAGGGTCTAGCTCTGCTGGAGAGTCTACAACCTCACAATAGTAGTGGATATATATATGAAACAGCCTGTAGCCTGTGTGTCTCTCCCCACCCAATGTAACCACGCAGATCATGACCATAACGTCTCATGTCCATGTCAGCAGGATTATATCTAATGCAACAAGTCATATAATATCTAAGAATATAATGTCTATGTCAATCATGTATCCTACACAGAATCACCATGAATATCTCAGGAAGATTCTGTCTGCATGAATAGTGTCAAGTGTCCTGGGTCCTGATGTACTTGATAAGACAATTACGAGAAAGTAAAGGGTCCGAAATGTCCATCTCTAGATGACGTACCCAACACCGCGTACGGGGTTGGCACCCGACTATAATCGGATACTAAGTACGTCACACGGTTCCTAGGTTAAGCATGTACAACAATTATAATTAAGACAAGTAATATAAAATAAAGACTGCAAGTTGGCACGGTACACTTGCCTGTGGTTCTGGCTCCAACTGTAGCTCTGGTATTTGTGCAATCTCCAGGAACGTCTCCGGATGCTGAAACAAACATTATCATCAGATCCAGAAAATATCAAATAGCTAGAAATGCATGTCCTTAAGTCCAATTTAGAGACAAGAGCAAAAATAATAATTTTGGGTCAAAGCGGGGCCCACATGTAGCACGCTTTGCACTAAAAAACGTGTCAGGGTCAAAGGTCTCCAAATTCGCCAAACTTAGTGTCAACAGGTCAGGAACGATGATACAAACCCAACGGAACTTCCAGAATTGGATTCCGATGAGCCGATCACAAAATCGCCCGTCGAGTGGAGCCTGTGGGGCCCACGACACGCAATTTCTTCAACGTTCTCAGAATCGAACCAAACTTGGGTCACAGGACCAGCGTATCGCTACGAGTTTGATGGCGTAAGTTTCGTTTTGATCCGACGTGTGTACACAAAGTTAGGACGCATTCCAGAACTGACAGATACGGGACGGTGTCCGCGGATACGCGTTGATTTTGGTGTGCACGCACATCCGAATCGACTTTTACGAAATCCCACACGTCCGTATCAACGGCGCGCACGTATCGGTGAAGACCGTGCGCGACCAAGTCGTCCCGTTTGGCGGGGCGTACCCAGTTCCGGGGTGAATCAGGACGTTATTTTTCCTGTTTTTGGATCGCGGTTCGCGATCGCCACAGGACGCGATGCCCCGAGCGGGTTGCACGGGCACCGAGAGGGTCACGCAGGGTTCGCGATGCAACAGACAGAATCGAAAATGGGTAACCGAGCAGAGAGATACGGGTACCTGAACAGGGTTCGAAAAACCGAAATATTCCGTGTCCGACACGACGCGAAGGAGCCGTGTCCGACCGAATCCAACCCTAGGGTTAGGGTTCTGGCCGGAGCTGGGCGGCGCTGCGACGGGGGAGGCTGGCCGGAGGGGGCTAGGACGGCGCCGGCGATGCTGGGCGGAGGCGGCGGCGCGTGGCAGGCGGCCGGAGGCTGACCGGATGGGGCTCGGGGTCGAGTTCTGTCGAGGGAGAAGGAGGAGGAGGAAGGGGAGATGGCGGCCGGAGGCGGCTGGCGGGGGGGAGGCGGCGTGCTGGGGCGGCGCGGGTGCGGTGAGGAGCGGCGGTCGGAGTCGGGGTAGTGGCTGGAGATGAAGGATGGGGGATGGCCGGAGGGGCGGGTTTTTATAGGGTGAATGGGAGGTCGTGGCGCCGGGCGAGGCGGGTCGAGGGCGGAGACGTGGCCGCGGGATGCGGGGCTCGCGGCCGGGCGAGGCGCCGCGTGGCCGGAGGCGGCGGCGCAGGAAGCGGGGGGGGGAGAACGGGTCAGGGGAGAGGGAGTAGCGGGTTCGGGCGGGTCAGGTTCGGTCGGGCGGACCCAACCCGACCCGCTATGCGGGTTGGACCGGTCCGGTTCAGCTGGACCGGGTTAGCCGGTTCAGGCCGGTTTGAACCTGGTTCAGCCCGGTTCGTTGGGTTTATTTTAATTTAATTTAAAATTTGGTTTTAGGGCTTTTAAAAATATTTTTGGGGTCCAATAAATTCCCAAAAAATTATCCTAAGTCCAGTTTTTCATTTTACACCATAAAATATTATTTTTATAATATTTTAATATATTTTAAAATTATTTAATTTTATTAAATGCAAAAAATATCTTGTTTTTAATTAGCAAAAATTTCCAAAAATCCCAGAAAATTTAGAAAAATCCAGTTTTAAAAATCTTGAAAAATCAGGGGGTTTACACGCTCCACCGTCGTCCTTCCGCCGACGATGAGGCGTGGGTCCCCCTTGTCTGACAGGTATACCCCCCCACCCTCTCTCTACGTATATACCTATAAATATACATATGTATGTATAAATACTTATATTTATGTATAATTATATATATTTATATATATTATAATATATATATATTTATATATAGTATTTAATTATTATATATATACTTAAATACAGTATATATATACAGTATAAAATATATGATTAATATATGTATATTTTTATTTCTTTATATATATATATATATATATATATATATATATATATATATATATATATATATATATATATATATATATATATATATATGCATGTATGTATGTATGTATGTATGTATACTTATATATATGTTTATATATATTGTATTCTATAATTATATATAATAATTATTATTATATTATTTAGTATATCATTATAGTATATATATATATATATATATATATATATATATATATATATATATATATATATATATATATATATATATATATATATATATATATATATATATATATATATATATATATATATATATATATATATATATATACAGTATATATATATAATATAATATTATATATATTATAAATATATATATATATATGTATTTTGTATATCTTTTATATGTATATATATATATATATATATATATATATATATATATATATATATATATATATATATATATATATATATATATATATATATATATATATATATATATTTATGAATATTGTAATATAAGTATAATTATATATATTATATATAATTATATTTATAATGTATTATATGTATATATATATATATATATATATATATATATATATATATAGTATACTATTAAATATTATTATATGCTTTTTTAATTTCTATTTAATATATATAAGTATATACATATATTTATATATATATATATATATTACTTTATATATATGTATATATATTATTTTTATATAAATATATTATATATACTCAGATTATAAAATATATATATATTAAATATGTATATGTACTTTATATATATGTACATATTATGTATTATATAATATACATTATTACATATATGTATGTACTTATATTAATTATGTACATATATTTCTGTATATGTATATATATATGTATATATATATATGTATATATATATATATATGTGCTTATATTTATTACTCTATATATACTTATATATATATATGTGTGTATATGTAATATTTATATATTATCATAGAACTATTATACATATATGTATATATATGTATATTTCTGTTCACAAATAATATATGTAATATTATAAAGTATATGTAATATTATAAAGTATATGTATTATTATACCTATATACTATAACTATATGCTATAAATATGTATGTATATATATTACTATATATATATTATGCCTTCTATATATATATATATATATAAGTATAAATATACTATAATATTATGTACGCATTTATTTAAATATTTACGAACCATGTATGTCCTGAACAGAGTACCCCTACGACGCAGTTAGTTATCCCAGGTCACATGACCCCTCAGACTTGACTGCGAGAACAAGTTTTTGGTACTTCCAACACAGAGACATAGGCAAGTATACCTTGCCAAGTTTTTACTGTGTAATTATTAACTGTTGAATGTTATTTTTAGTGAATTTACATATAACAGTATGTATCTGAAACTGCCTCGGGTACCGTCAACAAGTACGTTGACAAGTAGTATAACTGACTTAGACACTAGCAAACCTACCCAACAGCTGCGAGGATATCCTAATATCCTCCTAAACCCTAATACTTGTACACGCAACAAGGTTGCAATACATATTGGGATACGAGTTTACGTACTCGATTAGCTACCGGTGCGTGTGACGTGCATCACGGCTTAGCACGGACTCAGGAAAATTCAGAAAAGCTATGACTTGGCATTAGTTACATTGGGCGGGGAGAACAACTAATAGGCGTATGGGACACCCACCTCTTTTATACAGATACCGCACTCGACGGAGTGATACGGACGTTATATATATATATTACTGATACCATGCTCCTCGGAGATGGAGAATTGCAGAGTGCCCTCGAATGGGGGCATATGTGGCATATACTAGCCAGTCACTACGGTTGGTGAATTACGTCAGCATATGTCTAGCCCACACTTTCCCATATGTACTAAGTTGTCTCACATTGCATTCACTTAGATGGCTAGCACACCTTTATTTACTTTATTCAGTATTTATACATGGCATGTGTTTTATGTATCTTGTTATGTTCCACTGAGGACCTGGTTTCCTTCCATATTTAGATGAGATATTCTACCCCACAGTGTATGGACCTTGATAGGAGACTAGAGATGCCACTGAGGAGGAGTTAGAGGAACTACCATCAGAGTCTGCCTGAGTACACCTGGAGCACCTTCTCCCTGATCTTTAGTAGCTTGTTCACCTGGAGCTGGAGCTACTACCTAGATAGACGATACTCTAGTCTATCTTATTTTCTGCACTTCTATCTTTTGTAGTGGGTTTGTTCCCACCAGATATCTGATTTGTACTATGACACTTCAGCTTAGTACTTATATATATTTCAGCACCTATTCCAGTATTCTTTGATATTTTGTGGATGAGATTAGATTTACCTGTATTAAACTTGTAGTATTTTAGGACAGCGTAGCACGTCTCTTTAGGGTCCATTAAATTAGGTAAACCCTTAGTGACGTGTAAGCTGGCCAATGCCACGTGGCCTGGTTCCGTATATTTTGGGACTGGGGCGTGACACAAGGCCCGAATACTGTGTATTGCCCGACCCAAATACGGTGTCGCATACCATAACAAACTTTGCCCTGCAATACACCAGACATTCCTCCTAGGCCGGTACGATCCCGGTGCCCCGCTGATCGTCCGAGGAATCAGATACCTCATGCACGAGTTGTCCGTGGCCATGCAAGTCTTGGGTCATTTCAGATTCATAACATGATATGATAATTCTTGATTCTTTTTCTGAACGAGCATTGTTCCACGAGCTGTGATTCATTGCTTTACTTAACATGATTCTCGTTCAGTGTTCAACTTGACTTGTTACATTCCCCTGATTCGGGTGGCGACCTAATGGTCCCGTATACTTGCAGATTCATATTGTACAAAAAAACTATTTGATAGTCTTCTGGCTATCTAGATGCGTGCACGATATAGATAGTGTTACTTGATTGTGGCATAGATTATGTGACAAGTATTAAAATGAGGTAACAAGTACAAGTTAATATATAAGCAAGCAAGCATTGCATTTGTGTAAACATAAGCATTTACGTTTGTCACGGGTATAAGGGTAAAGCGAGGAGTAAAACCATAAAGGGACATACCGAGCGACATAATCTAGGGACGTGCAGTATAAACAAGTGAACAGTGCACTACGAAGAGTATAATGGTCTACTCGAGGAATAGCGGGGTCTACTTGCATAAGGAAAATGTAGCATGCAAGGGTACATTTATAAGCAAAATTTTATTTCCATGTTCTAACACAAGCAATACAAGTTGGGCTTATTCCCTTAGCTATGTGCGTTGTATTCTTTATTAGCATGCATGGGGTGATTCACCTAGCGACTAGCATATATCTTTTATATTTTAAGTATGCTGGCTAAGCAACGACAAGTTTATCATAGCCACCCACCTTAGCGATGATTCACCTCGGTCGAGCGATACCCCGAGCGAGCCTTTGAAAGTCTAAGTCTGAACTCCTGAAGGGCCAAGTTTGAAAATCTTTTGCCTTAAACGAGTCATCTCGCTAAGCAATGGGGGTCGGGTCGTTGGACTTACGTCATTTTAATCGGTTGTCCGCTTGAACAGAATGGGTCGTCACATTATACACCACTCAGAAAAAGTCTCATCCTCGAGACTTTCTGAGCACAAGACGTTCTATCGCATTTTTGAATCTATCCCAAGTATATCTATCGGTACCACTAGATCCATTCGACCACAATCTCCTACTCGCTCCTTAAACTGTGTCGCGTGTATGCTGTGTCGGTCTTATTGAGTGACTCTATCATCCAATCCAAGTTCTTACTCAGTCTCTATTGCACCTTAGTGCGGAACATATATCGCTTAACACGGGGTCTGTTATAATCCATCGTGAATAACGATCTAGGACTGAGGCAAAATTATACAAGTCGTTATACTTGTCCATGCGAGTCTAACATTTTTACTTTCACTAGCATTCGAGATCAGCATATCGCGAGTCTGAATCGTGCACATATTCAAAGAGTCCTTCAAAATATATGCTTGTCAACTAACTTACTGATAACGAAGTCTGTGCACTCGAGTTCAACATATCACTGGGTCTTGGATCATGCACACGTTCAAGGCATCCCTCAAATATGTGCATTCAATCAAACTTAGAGATAGTAAAATTGGACAAGCTACTTGCAAAAATCTCAAAGGTTCTCGTTTCATGAATCACGATAATACTTCCGACAGGGTCAATCAAATTTCTAAATTATTTCTATTCTGACTCAATTCGAGTATATTGTACTACCGTTAAGCACGATCTATTCAGTCTACTGACTAGCGTCCATCCGTTAGGGTCAAACATAACGCACAATTATTGTTTCCAGTCTAACTCTAAGTCTTGCTGCCCCAGTTTTATGGCTTTGTTCAAGCAATATGCTAAAGTCAATTACATAAGTCCTTTCACTCGGCACATGATCATCTGCTTAATTACTAGGTCAGCTCACAAGTTCATAGGTACAAGTTTAAGCACATGATTTATCATGTAAATTCATCGTACGATGCTCGTCCCAATTCCTAAGGTCAAAATATTGTTCGTTTGTACGGGATATTCTACCCAAGCTCGTTTTACTCAGATTTCTAAACATCGAGCATAGATCATCATACTCTCACTAATACGTTCGTTTGTACATGGTTTGAGCCTGTTCAGGCAATCCATGATATCCAAGTTGCAGGATAAGCCTAGCAATTCACACAGTCTATCTCTTGCAAACATGTTTTGATAGAATCTTTATATCCATTTCTAAGTCTAGACCACCAGGCCAAGATTTAATTCTAAAGCTTTGTTTATAACTCAATGTCATCCAACAAGATTCATGTATCTGTTTATGAAACCATCAAGCGTAATTTACTCCAGGTTCTAGGCTAACTTATCCATGAAATACTTCTGAATCACTTGCATTTCTAAAATTTTCTTATCGTGTCGAACCAAAAGTCAAGACGATCCATCAGTTGTCACGCTCTGATCTTCCGCAAGTTCAATCACCCTCGTTGGACGTGAGATCACCACACCAATGCTTCCGCTGGATAATCGTCATAATCCGAACGTAACACATGTACGAGCATAGAGTTACATTCGCACAAGACAAGAACGTCGAACGTTATGGTTATCTTTAAAATGGTCGAGATACCTTAATATTTTACCTTGCTTCATCCTAGTTATAAAATCCATCAAGTCAAGTTTGTTCATGCAGTGATTATAATTCGTTTAGTAAAATCATCCAACTTTAATGTTACCGTTCGGTAAATCCATAGTCTACTTCTAGCATTCCTCAAGCAACTAATTTCAAATATCCAAGCCAAAGTCTATCTATTTTTGATACGTTATATTCATCGAGTTCGTTTGGAATAATATTCGAACATGTTCCTGTGAGTTCAATTATCCCCGCCGTACGTGGAATCACCACGCCGGTGCTCCCGCAGGATAATTATTCTCGTTGGGACTGATTTCGAAGGTTATCTTTTCGAACTTGATTCAAGATCGTTCTTCCAAACTCTAAGTCGAATCCGTTATCGCTTATCTCTTTCATCGAACCACAATATTCATTCTCGAGCTAACTTCTATTCGAGCGATATTGTATTCAAGTTCAATTCATTTGTTTCAATCCAAAATTGCTCGCACGATCCTCCAAGTTTCCAATAAGTTTCCTTAACCAAGATATCGATTTTCATTTCCATGAATCCCTATAGATGTAAGCCTTATCACTTGTTCAAAATATTCTTTCAATCATTCAATCCGACTATTGCACGAGACCTATAAATCTATTTGGACATTTCTAAATGATTCATACACCGCTCGAAATTGAGTCACCCAATTAAATCCTCAATCGTGTTCGCATCAATCTCTAGCATATTCACCAAGTCGTTCCTTAGAATTTCTGCACAATAAGCATCGCCTGATAAATCTTAGTCTCGTATATATCCTATTGATAGTCATCCAAGTAAATAATATTCGATTTGTATCTTCCGACATGAAATACCGTTTGAACTATTTTCCAAAATCCAAGCACGATACTTTATATTCACCTAAGCGATAATCTGATAAGGTTTCTATCCGATGTCATTCTAAGTCTAACTTATCTTTTTCTGAACGATATTCCCATCTCGTTTGCAACTAGTTTGCACCAATGGGTCTTGGCGCGTGATACTCTACACAACTTAACCGAAATGCTGTGTACATAGCTAACCGTTTGAACAATATTCTATTTTATACACTAACCAACTGGGTAATCATGTATAGGTATTCGGGTTCGCACATAACTTATAATTTCTAGTACGAGTCTATTCTAACCAAGCCTAACACAGGTCAGCACAATGCCTTTCATATTACAATTTCGTACAAGCAATCACATCATTTACATGCAACTTTTAAAAGTATTTAGACTCATTGTTTGGAATATTCCGATAGGACAGTGAGAGAGAGAGCGTATGCACATAACCCAAGAACGAGCTTTCAAAACTGAAAAAATAAAAATAAAGTCCAAAGGCATAAAGACATGCTCTAATACCATTATGTCATCAGTCGTCTCCGCTAGGCGAGAATCACCACGCCAGCACTCCCGCGGGACGATCGTTTGACCTATCTGGACGTGATGTCGCACGAGCGTAAGCCACGCCCGTGCAAGGCCATGATTCGAACAGGCAGTAATAGGTCTAAGCCACAGAGTCGCACAGATTTTTTTTAAATTAAATATTCTATTTTATTATTCTGAAAATTTTGTACAACATAGAAGTAACTAAAAAATTACCGAAAACTGTTATCTGTGCGCCATATGGACGATAATTTTTTACCGGTTCAAAATTTGGTAAAACCATCAATTTCAGTATTATGTAGCACTGAATCTACAAAATTTTACACACAAATCTTGATTTTGTGTCGGTTGACTTTATGGTCAACATAATGCCTCGATTTGTATGCCACGGATCCCGAATTCGTAAATTTAATTTTCTTTAAACCAAAATCTAAAATTAGCCTTAAAATTAAAATATAATTAAATTAAATTAGTATTTTAGGTTATTTTATTCAGAATTAAAATAGATTAGACTAAAAAATCTATCCAACCACTTTTTTAGATCTAACTTATTTAATTTATGTGATGGATAGATCAGACGACGTCTTGAGTTGCGACTTCTACCTTTTCCGGAGTAGACAAGATACCTTTCCAACTCTTGTATATTATTTACATGTTTTTTTCTTTTAGTTATTATTTTCTTGTCGTATATAATTTTTTGATGCTCTTTATCATATTTGATTTGTCATATGATGCTATAGTCTTATTTTCTTATTTTACGTGCACGTATATTATTTGTCTTCCATATATGCAGCTCGTATCTACTTTCTCATCACGTATATGATATATGCTCCATCCTGTGTGTACGACTTGACATAATCTTGTGGTTCCGTACGTATTAAACTTGACTTGCCATTAGTCTATGACATTGCCTTGACCTATTTGACTTGATTCCTTAGTTTCCTAGGCGAGGATATCATTATTAGGCGTTGGCTATTGTCATTAAATTTTGACTTGTTAGCACCTCACCGGGGTATGAAAAAGATTTATTCACTTGACCTCTCGATCGTTAATGCCTCACCGGGCTGCGATAGAGACCAGTAATATGACTGTTAGTGCCTCACCGAACTGTGGTTCCTATTACTCGATTTACCTATAGCCACGATTGATACCATTGTTCTCATGGCATGCCACCCTCTTAGACGTCGTATTGTCATAGTTTTACCTTTTTGTGGTTATTTTCTTGTCTTTCTTGCATGTTTATTTACTGTACTTTCGACATATTTTTATGTATCTTGTTACGTCCCTCTGAGGACCTGGTCCCTTTACAGGTGTAGATGATCATGACTATTCGTAGGAGCACATATCAAAACTTGCTACTCTATTCTCTTTCGAGAAGATCTTACCTTCTGAGCATCCATTATCATCTCTTAGTTGATGGACTTATTAGTTGCTACTCTCTTTATTTAGTATTTTATTTATATTGGAGTTCCATCCGCCTCTATCATTTTAGTTTTTGATATAGCCATTGGTAGTGGATTTGTCTTCACCCAACTATTAGTTTTTCTCGACTATTTCATACTTGGTTCATTGCCATATTTGGTTATTTATTTCTATTTTGTTTTGTGGATGAGATTAGTATTGCCTGTGACTTGTGACATTATATACCACTTGTGAATTATTATTCATAATACAATATACGTATGTGTTATGGTTTCTATATATGTTATGGTTTCTATATATTGGAGTTTTTATATACATACGGTTGATATGCTCAAGTGTTCCTAGTCCTACGTATTTTGGGACTGGGGCGTGCCACTAGTCTAGTCCTGTCCTGATTTTACTAGCAACTGATCCGAAAATGGTAACCGGAGCACTGATTCTTGATATCCTTGTTTAAAAACTCATGAACTGCTTAACTGTTATTTTACCCGTTGTACTATTTAACTGTTACTTTATCTGCTATTCTTATTATTTTGTCTGCATGCTAGTTTTAGTTCCTAAGTTTGGCTCCCTTGTGGTACTTGCTATTTTGGGGTCTGACCCCACTAATTTTGTATGGCCAGATTTCGGAGTATGACCACAGGATCTTCCGTACTTTCTGCCTCAAGATGGTGAACACGAGGAGCACCCGAGGACATGAGTGTGTTCCTTCTTCCTCACCCACTTGATCTTGTACATTATTCTTTTGAAGCGTTTAGCCACCGAGTACGTGTTTAGCTCGTGATTTGGGACTTGATATTCTAGTCCGCGGGCTTATATGTAAAGCATATTCTAGACTATAGCTAGATATGATCATGTAACTTGGTACTCTTGCCAGTTCTTTATTTCGTAATTAGCTTCATGATCATTTGTGTATGTATAGTTTGTGAAGTCTTACTATTATATGTTTGATGTTCATACATATTGTAACTTGTTGCTTTCTTGAGATTGAGACACCTAGAATTCTTGATCCAGGATTGCCTAATAGATTGTAGAGTAAATTCTCACATGTCTATATAGCCGTGACCGTATCTCGGTATACATAGTATTCTGGTATACGTAGATGGCTTTGTCTGTCCCCGCTCTCCAGTATTTTGGTTCTGGGACGTGACAACACAGGAGGAAAGCCGTGTGGGGTGGAGGCACGCGCGGGTGGGGACGCACGCTGGCTGGAGGCACACGCGTGCGTGCGATGTAGGAGTGCACGATCAGGCGGGTGGTGTGCATCGACATGCAACAGCGAGGCAGCATGTAGGGGGGCGCACGACGACGAGACGGTTGGGGGGGCGGAATGCCCGAGTAGGCGGGCGGCGGGTGGCAGCGTGAAGGGGGCGCACAGCGGCGAGTAGGGGGGAGGTGCGGTCGGAGTGCGCAAGAAGGCGGGCGGCATGCGACAGTGTGCAGGTGGGGTGCACGACGGCGAGGCGGTGGTGGTAGGGGGGGCGTTGTCGGCCCGTCGGCCGACCGAGGGGGTGGGAGGGAGGGGGGAGGGAGTTGCTGTTGAAGAGAGAGAGGGATATTTAAAAAAAAATTCATGCTATTAATTTGTTCTATTTTTAAAATTTAAGATATCAAGTTGCCAAACATAAATAACTGAGGGTATCAAATTAAAATTTAACCTTTTTTCTATATAGTTCCTTAAAAAAAATCAAAGAATGAACTGCGTGTAATTTATTGTCTGAGTTTTAAAAATTAAGAACTCATGATTTACTCTAGGATTTTTTTTTAACCAATAAATGACTCAATTTATTTGTAGACATGTCACTTATCTAGAGCTTCTTTTGTGAATAAGGATCAAGGAAATGTCTCATGCATGCTTGACATGCTCGAGAAGCTACTTAGGATGAAGAGAATTCTATGTTCCTAGTCAATATTTATTATCAAAGTTCTTCTAGCCATAGGTGGCCCTATGTAGGGGTAGCCCCACCCCAAACTAATTTTTTTTTTAAAAACATATGTTCTTTTTTTTACTTTTTCTTTTTATAATAGTCAGTCCGTACCACCCTAACCTATTCGGGTCTACCACAAAGTAGGCTTTACAGTAATTTTTTTTTTTTTTTCAAAAATATCGTTCTAACATATTTTCTAATTAAAAAAAAATCTATAATAAGTTCCACTATTTAAGAGATACAGAAATATATTACGAAAATTGAATATTCATATTTCTTGCTGAGTCTTCTAAATTGTTACGACGAAATTCAAAATGTTGAACCCTTTAATCTATATAATTTAAAACAATATAATTAAACTAACATATCAACATCATCCACTCCAAAATACATACAAAACACGTGCATACTAGTAGTTAAAAAAGAGAAACTAATTACCCGTTTAGCATTCATCATGCTCAAGTTTACGTTATAATTCTCCTTTTTCTAAAATACATAATAGTCAGATTTTTGACATCAGGGACGAATTCAGATATAGGCTGGGGTCGGTTGGAGCCCATCCCAATTTCTTTTTTCACATAATTTTTGTTTTGGAATTGGTCTACTTCTAGTCCACCCAATCCTCTTTAACATATTCCAGTTTATATTTTCGAATTCGCCTGTCTGAAACAATGGTCATTGGATAACTTTGTGTCAAAATTTAGAAAAAAATGTAAATATAGATGTAACAATTAGTTTGCAAAGTAATTCAAATGATGTTTTCAAAACAAGAACAAATTATAGTCCCAACTAACAAATAGACACGGACACAATCCTAGCGTGTCAGTTGGTGGTGGTCACCGGAGCTTGGACTCCGTCGACGGATTTCGACACGTTCGTATGGATCTTCTTCCTCATGATCATTCTTCCAAAGAAACCAGACTTGGGCAAGTCCTCCTTGTTGTTGTCTTCCTTGTACTCTTCCATTCTCTCCATCTTCTCCTTGTGGAGCTTCTTCATCAAATAGGCTTCGGCAAGTCCTCCTCCCATCATCGATGCCATGATCACTTCTTCTCTCTTCTCTTTCTTTCTTTCTTGAAATTAAGTTGGTGTGGAGAGCTATATATATGGCTGAAGGACAATGGAGAGAGCATTATGCATAGAGAGAGGGTTCTTGGAAGGCGCGGTATACTGCTGAAGGCTTGGGCGGCCAAGGGTGGTAGACTATATTAGAGTTTGTAAACGTGTTTTGCATGCGTGGCGTCCCTTCATTTTTCTTTCTTTGCCTTCGTGCTGTGTCATCAAGTGATGAAATGTGTCATCAAGTGATGAAATGCT
Source organism: Iris macrosiphon (assembly GCA_036927795.1). Classification (NCBI taxonomy): domain Eukaryota; kingdom Viridiplantae; phylum Streptophyta; class Magnoliopsida; order Asparagales; family Iridaceae; genus Iris; species Iris macrosiphon. The sequence continues at coordinate 19,430,458 of JAYESA010000013.1, forward strand.
GGTACTCGACTTGGAAATTTTGTTTGGATCGGACTTAAACTAAATTCGAGTTCAACCAGATCAATCATGAACCTGACCGTGCATCATTTTGAAGGACGTTTATTCAAAAAAAAAAAATCAGATTTTGTTCTAGGTAAAAAGAAAAAAAAATCCCAAACATACTTAGTAAGGACTTTTTTTTTAATTTTTTTAACACAATAAACATTATTACTAAGGACGTTTTCTTTATATGCTCATGTGAAAACGTTTTTAGCAAATAAAATTAAAAATTATACATTTTTTAATTTTATTTTTAACTCAAATGAAATTCTTAGTATATGGATATTTTTACAGTAGCATGTGAAACAAACACCCTTAGCAAGAATATTTTTTTTTATCACCGACGAAAGTCCTTACTAAGGACGTTTTCACAACATCATGTACAAAACATCCTTAGCAAGAAACTTTTTTTGAATTTTTTTTAATACGAAAAATATTTTTACTAAGACGCTTTCATATCAACCTAATTTTCAATCTATGTTTAATTGAATTTGAGTGGATTTTAGGAAACTAAATATGAAATCAGCTATTACAGCGTTTGGTTCCTTTGATTAAAATTTTGTCAAAATTAATTCTTTTTCTTTGTACAATTTACTGTAATTCTATTTCTCCCTGTGATTTTTTTTGAATATTATTGCAATAAGCATCCAATTTTGAACTTTCTTCCTCTAGTCCATGCAAATATTGGAGGTATTATGAGATATTGGCCACCACATAATTGATCAACATCTCGTGAAGGCCATTGTTTATATAGACAATAAAGAAAGTGCATGGAAATTTGGATCCGCCATCGAGAAACAAAAGAAGACCACACATCATTTAAGCACTAAAAACGAGCACAGTTTTCTGTATTCTTCAGAGTATTAGAGTATCCCAAACCTTATTGACTTGTAATTTAATGTAATTGATATGTGACAACTGTAATGAAGTAATATTTTTCTTAGATGGAAAGATTTTCACACAACTGTAATGAAGTAAAAATTATTTTTTCAATACAAAAGTATTGAGTATAATAAAATATACTTTTTTAACTTTCAAGACAATTTTTTTTATTCTTCTTTTTTTTTTCTAAATTCTTTTATTCATAATTGATGATGTGAAGATAAAGTCATTGTCAAATGTATTGTCTAGAACTAGACAACTAACTGCAGAGAAACTATAACCCTGTTGTGAGTTTGAAAAAAAATGATTGACATATAGGAATCACAACTTTTATTTCAAAATTCCTTCTCCAATGCAAATTTGAAATAAATTGTGAAGTTGCAATGGCAATGACATGTCAAAGACAATGTGAATTTTGAACTTTCCTCCTCTAGTCAATGGACTTCGCAATGCTTTACTTTCAAATCATCAATTATGAATAAAAATATTTATAAAAAAAAAAAAAAGTGTAAAAGTTGTCTTGTAAGTTGCAAAAAATAATTTTTATTGTTTTTTCAATACTTTTGCATTGGAAAACACTTTTATATCTTATTGTCTTGTGTGAATATAATCTTGCCACATAGGAAATACATTGTCTTGTGCCTCATGTCACTTAGGAATCACAACACAAAACAAGACAATAGGATTGGAGATGCTCTAACAATGTCTTTGTCATGTCATGCAATGTGAACTACATAACTTACTTCACATTTGCATTGGAGATGGACTTTTTCTATGAAAACTTGTTATTACTATGTGGCAACAACTTTTTTCCAAACTCACAATAGCGTTGGAGACGCTCTTAGACATAATATAGCAAATACATTATGAAATTGATTGTCTAGTCCTAGACAATATACTTGGCAATGATTTTATCTCCAAATCATCAATTATGAATAAAAATATTCGTAATAAAAAAAGAAAAAAGAGGAGAAGTTATCTTGGAAGTTAGAAAAAAAAGTAATTTTTATTATCTTCTCAAGAGTCTATTTTTGTTCACTCACCTGTATGTTCATCCTGTGAAGAAGTGATAGGAGATAATATTTTAGGTATTTCATTAATCATGATATTACATATATATACATCCACATATCAACTTGGGGCCTAAGTCACATGGTCAATCACCATAAATATAATTTAATGAAATTTAATCCCAATACCCCAATCACCATATATAGCCAGCCAATCACCATATATAGATAATCACCATAAATATAATTTAATGATACAATTTAATCCCAATACCCCCTCCCCCCCTAAAGTTGGAGCATGCAAGTCACAAATGTCCAACTTGCGTAAAAAAAAAACTCAAATTGCCTTTTGCCCAAAGCTTTGGTAAAAATATCTGCCAGTTGCCCATCCGTTGGCACATGAGATGGACGAATAACTCCAACAAGAATATCATCTCTCAAAAAATGATAATCCATCTCAATGTGTTTTGTGCGCTCATGAAAAACTGGGTTCTGTGCAAAATGTAAAGCAGATTGACTATCACAAAATAAATCCATAACACACGAATGTTGCACCCCCAAACTGTCAAGCAACCCCTTGAGCCACTTAAGCTCACACGTGACCGCCGCTATCGAACGGTACTCTGCTTCGACCGAAAAATGGGACACCGTCACTTATTTCTTCGTCTTCCAAGTGATGTGCGAATCACCAAAAAAATTAACCAACCAGACAAAGAGCGTCGTGTGATGGGACAACTCGTCTAATCAGAATCACACCACCCCCGAAGCCGCAAATCACAGTTAGAGCGAAGAAGAATGCCTTGACCGGGATAACCCTTCAGATATCTAACAACCCTCAAAGCCGCATCCCAATGATCACGCCGGAGCTCATGCATAAACTGCGACAAGATGTGAACAGCATAAGCCAAATTCGGCCGAGTAAACAAAAGATAAATCAGCCGTCCCACAAGACGTCGATATGCATCTCCATCAGACAAAAGTGGACTTGTAGAGCGTGCCAGTTGATAATTTTGTTCTATGAAAAAGCTTGCGAGTTTCGTCCCCAATAATCCTGTCTCAGAGATAATGTCAAGTGTATATTTTCGTTGATACAGAAAAATATCTTTCGCACTTCGAGCTACCTCAACACCAAGAATAAACTTCAACGCCCCAAGGTCCTTCATGTGAAAGCATGTACTAAAATAATTCTTAAAGGCAGTAAGAGCAACAGAATTATTGCCAGAGAGAATCAAATTGTCTACATACACAAGAACATTTATCTGAACATTGCCTTTATGACGAGTAAAAAGCGAATAGTCAGAGTACGATTGGCAAAATTTTACTCCCGCAAAGAAGATGCCTACTTCGTGAACCAACAACGAGGCGCTTGTTTAAGCCCATAAAGAGATTTTTGAAGCCGACATACCTGACCAGGGTGTTTGGTTTGGAAACCAGGTGGTAGTTTCATATACACTTCTTCGGTAAGGTCTCCATGTAGGAAGGCATTGTAAACATCCATCTGATGTAGTTTCCAATTCTTTGTGGTAGCTACATCTAGAAAGGCACGAACAGTAAAAACTTTTGCAACCAGAGCAAAAGTATCAGTGTAATCAATCTCTTCTACCTGATGATTTTTAAAAACCACCAAACGGGCTTTAAGCCGCTTAACACTCCCATCAGAGTTATACTTTATCTTGTACACCCACCGGCTCCCTAGAGCACGTTTTTAAGCCGGAAGCATTGCCACGCCCCGATCCCGCAGGGGGGCTGTTCGTCCTCGCTCGGGGCCTTGCAGGACCGATCGTCCTCATGTGGGTGTGATGCCGTGCAAGTCTAAGCTGCGCTTGCATAAGGCCAAAGCTTAAACAAGGGCAAGTAAGCTATTCAAGATAAGAGCAGCAGTTATAGTTCAAAAACTGGAAAAAGGACCCAATTTATAGTTCAAAAACTGTCCCAAACATCCACGTACATGGCCCATTTTCTTCCAACCTAGTTAATATTTTTAAATTTTACTCAAACATTAAATTAGACAACATAAACGAGATTGAATCTCATTAATTATTTTATTTTAATTTGCTGTAAGTTGTGTTTTATTCGCGGGTAAAGTTGACAAAAAAATTGGTTTTCAAAATCCGAATTTTTCTGAAACTGGGTGCGTCCCACTAAACGAGACAACTTCATCATATGCGAATTGCATTAAAATATGCGTATCATCAATGCGGATGTATGAGATATTGTGGAAGTTGATTTGGATTTGCGTGCACACCGGAATCAACGTGTATCCGTCAAAAATGCCCCGTATCAAGCCGTTCTGACACTCGCTGTAACTTCGTGTGTACTTGTCATTTCCTAACAAAACTTGTGCTACCGGATTTGCAGCATTACGCTGGTCATGTGACCCAAGTTTGGTTCGATTCTGAGAACGTTGACGAAACCCCATTTTTGTGGGCCCTACGGCTCCACTTGATGGGCAATTTTGTGATCGACTCATCGGAATCCAGTTTTGGACATTTTGTTGGGTTCGTATCATCATTTTGGACTCATAGACACTAAGTTTGATGAATTTGAAGAACTTTGTCTCTGGCACATTTTTTGGTGCGAAGTGGACAAATGTAGACCCCGCTTTAACCAGAAATTATCAATTTTGTCCATCTGTCCAAATTATATTTATGGGTAGTCAATTCTAGCTATTTCATATATTCTGAGAGTGATGGTAATGTTTGTTTCAGCATCCGGAGGCGTTCTTGGAGATTTTGCTGTTACCAGAGCAACTAAAGGAGTTCAAAACCCAAGCAAGTGTACCTTGCCAACTTGTAGTAGTTCCTGTTATATTATTTGCTTAAGTTCTTTCTATATATTTATATACTCTTGAGATGTACATATTCAACCTAGGACCGTGAGACGTTGCTTAACGTCCGTATAATATTCGGGTGTCGACGTCGTACGCGGAGTCGTATCACGTCACTTAGAGAGTTGATAACCCGATCCTATATTTTCGTGCTTGCTTTATCAAGTACGTCATACCATAGGATACTTGACACTATTCATGAGATAAAATCTTTTCTGGGTTATTCATGGTGATTCTGTATAGGCTTACAAGATTCGTGACATAGATCTTGCATATACATAGATATTATTATGACTCACTGTACTAGCTAGAGGTAATGATCTTGCGTGTTATGGACATAAGACGTATTGGACATGAGACGTGTGATTACATTGGGTGGGAAGAGACACACAAGCTACAGGCTGATTACATATATATATTTATTATTGCGGTGCTTTAGCCTCTATATCAGAGCTAGGCCCATTACGTGATATTACTGCTACCGTCTCCCCGACACAGAGCTTGTAGTAGTCTCAGCCTGAGTACTAATGATGCACTCATTTGCATATCACATAGCTGGTTACATAGTTTGCCCTGTTGATATTTATTTTTACATACTGTATTTTATTTGGCTTGAGTTATTCTTGTACCTGGCTATGTCCCCTGAGGACCTGGATCCGGATTATGTCCCCATGTATAACAGAGAAGATGTACCCCGTTGTATAAGGGACAGGAGAAAATACTGGAGCAGTACCAACACCAGAGGACGAGGTGGTGTCAAAGGATTTCTCCTGAGTATTTGTTATATACTCAGTTATGTCTGTTTTTAGATACTCTATTTTCTGTCTCTTGGATTACTGTACTAAACTTATTTTCGGGTTGTTCCCCGAAATTAGTTTTTATTGAGACTTGTTGGATTATATTTCTTTTTGATTAGTCTGACATTTGAAATGTGATTACCTTCTGTGGATGAGATTAGAATTAGACTGTGACATGTATCGTAGACCATTATATTTGTTTTACAGCTTAAGTATACTCTAACGGGTCCATTAAATTGGGTTTGCCCATTGGAGTGTGCTGCTGGCCATTGCTACGTGGCTAGTCCCTCGGTATTTTGGGACTGTGGCGTGACATGGTTTTTGTGGTGGCCCATGTAGGTCAACGACTATATTGCTTTGGTTTCAACTAAGGAACCGAGTAAGCCTGCAATTAGGATAAGTTATAGGATCTCATCCACTTATTGATATGTTCTTGACCTCTATATCGGATTCGAATTAATTTCTTGACTTGCAGCATATCTTGATTCCTCTGTGCGATTCTCATAGTTTACTTTTAATGCAGAGTAATGGATCCAAGAACCCGTGACGTGACCATTATATTTGTTTTACAGCTTAAGTATACTCTAACGGGTCCATTAAATTGGGTTTGCCCATTGGAGTGTGCTGCTGGTCATTGCCACATGGCTAGTCTCTCGGTATTTTAGAACTGGGACGTGACACCTAGTCAATATTTTAGAAAAAAAATTTGAGTTGCACCCGCATTTTATTTATTCATATTTACGATGTAACTCACACGATTACCATATCATATGACATTTTTTACTTTTAACGAAAACTAACAGTCAACTGTTTTGACTGTTAGTTTTTGGCCAAAATATCATTTTCCTCTTCCTAGTTCGTCCCCCTTCTCTACCGTGTACGAAAGAGAATATTTTTGTCCAAAATTTCTGGTCAAAGAAATTGACTGTTAGTTGCAAATGGTTTCCGTCAAAAGTAAAAAAATATCATACATTATAGTAACCGTGTGAGATACACCTTAAATATGAATAAATAAAATGGGGTGTAACTCAAATTTTCTTTATTTATTATCAAGCTCTTCTAGCCACTTGTTTAACAGTTAAAACAATAAACTAATTACCAGTTTTTTTTTTAAAGGAAACTAATTACCCCAGTTTGGCATGCATCACACTGAAGTTTATGTTATAATTCTCCTTTTTTTTTAAAATACAAAATAGTTCGATTTCTAGATTAACAAAGTTATTTGGAAAACTGTCTCAAAATTTAGAAGAGATGTAAAATTGAATGTAACAATTAGTTTGCCAAGTAATTCAAATAACGATTTCAGAACAAATCTTTAAATTCAAATAATGTTCTTCATGCTCGAGCAACTACTAAACAGGAACCATCTCTCAATTCAAACTTCATTTATTTATTTATTAGTATTTTTTTTTATATGGTCCGACATTTCATATGGAACTTTGAGCATGCTGTTTTGCATATCCACTGTTTCTCAACTTCCACTATTAATAAATGGAAGAAATAATACGTCTCCGTGACTCGATCCACTGATTTTCAGTCATCCAGTTGAAATTTTATGTCTCTTCTCGATAACCACTGGGTTTCAAAACTCGATTTATAGAATCCACATAATCGACAACTAGAAAGAACTATAGTCTTATATATATATACACATTACATTCTTTTTTGACTCTAGTAACCATACCAGCTATATATGCGGAGCGCCCAAGCAACAAATTAATCTAACAAGAACAAATTATAGTCCCAACTAACAAATAGACACGGACACAATCCTTCCAAGTGTCAGACGCTGGTGGTCGCCGGAGCTTCGACTCCGTCTACGGATTTCGACACGTTCGGATGGATCTTCTTCCTAATGATTCTTCCAAAGAAACCACCAGACTCGTAGTGACATGTCTTCTTCTTCTTCTTCTTGTCTTGATCCGCAGCAGCGCAATCAGCTCTGGCTTCCTTTTCTTCTCTTTCCATTCTCTCCATCTTCTCCTTGTGGAGCTTCTTCATCACGTAGGCTTCGGCAATTCCTCCTCCCATCATCGATGCCATGATCACTTCTCTCTCTCTCTCTCTTTCTTTCTTTCTTTCTTTCTTTCTTTCTTGAAAGTTAACTGGTGTGGAGAGCTAGCTATATGGTTGAAGCAAAGGAGATGGCATTATATATACAGAGAGAGAGAGAGAGAGAGAGGAGGTTTCTTGGAAGGCGCGGTAGGTATATAGTTGATTGAAGGCTTGGCGGCCAAGGATGCATGCTAGACTTTGTAAACGTGTTTGCTTGCTTGTGATCGATCGAGGAACCTCAACTTGGATATTTTGTTTCATGTCTTTATCAACCAAACTAACATTTCTCCTACAAATTAAACAAACAGTATATTTCAATAAGCATGCATCCAACTTTCGTCCTCTACTAGTCTCGTGAAGGCCATTGTTTAGATGGACAATAAAGAAGTGCTGCGTGGAAATTTGGATCCGCCATTGAGTTGAACAAAAAGACTACACACATCAATTAACCACTAAAACGAACGGACACGGTTTTCTCTCTTCTACAATCGAGTCTTAGATATGGATTCCTGTCGATGATGAAAGAATATTTTAAATTATTCTAAAAGCACATCAGAACTGATCAATTTTTTTACCAAACTTCTTTACACTCCAGTATATTTATAGAACTGTCAATTTTTTTGACAGTATGTCTATTTTAGGACTGTCAAATTTACGACAGTTCTCATCCAAAATAGGAATATCAAATTTTTTTGACAGTCCGCGATCAAGCACCAGGCTGTGGTCCTCCGCGTCCAGTCTGACCGCTCGTCTCCTCCACCTCCGTCCTAGACGACTCTCTCCTCGACGCCGCCAACACCATCTCCGCCGACATCGACCACCTAACCTCCCTCGCCTCCACCTCTGGTGCCTCTCCTCCTCTGAATACGTTCCCGTCTGCTCGCACCACCCTCCTCCTCCTCGAGGAAAGATCAACGTCGTCCGTTGCGCCATCTACATGACCGTCGAGGCGGTTTCCGTCCTCGTCGTCGGGTCCGCCCTCATGGGCCTGGGCCACGATGCCTCCTCCCTTGCCCAGATTCACGTCACCGTGGAGTACTCGTGGGTCGACGCGTTCAACTCGGTCGCCTCTGCTGTTCAAGGAACCGTCTGACCTCCCTCGCCGTCCCTTCCCCCAGTTTCCCGTTCCTCACCGTCAAGGAACTCTAGTCCTAGACCTAGCCCTAGCCCTTCGGCGCGCTGCGGCGTCTCGATCTTGAGCACGGAAGCGTTGATGTTGCGAGTCGACGACAATGAGGCAGGTATGGCCAAGGCGGAAGAGGCCGTCGAGGGAAGGGACGACAACAACGGTGCGGTCAGGGTCGCAGGTGTTGGGGGTTGGGGGAGGGTGGAGGGGGTGGGGGTGGATGGGCAGTCCAAAGTAATTTTTGGCTGTTCTGAATAAAATTTGCTTCAGCCTGAACTAGTACCAAATAATGGATTATCCTGAGTAATTGTTGATGTGTCTCTGGAATTAGCCTAAAAATATAATTAACAGAGTTTGGTACCTTATACTTCTATTTTGCAGATACGGATTCTTTTCGATGATAAAAGAATACTTTGAATGATTGGCATCCCAATTTGGTAACTTACACCTCTGTTTTTTACCAAAGTTGGAATCCACGAAAAAGGCTAGAACAAATGTTGCAGAAGTAGCATTTAGCGACAGCCCCTTAGTTGTCCAAAGAAATTCATACATATTTTGTGGTTGCAAGTAAAGTGTCGCCAATTTTCATATAGAAAGAAATGGAATAAAGTCAACTCAATGTAGATGTTTGCTTGTAGTTTCACGTCTCAACTTTCACCAGAAGGTCAATGGAGGAGACCTCGAGTTTCTTATGAACCCTAAGGCCAGACCAAGTCTGCCCCATTTCCCACGCTTCTTCATGAGGAGGAATTTGATATTGAAACTTCATGTTCACTTATAGGATTCTTTCAATTTTGTTTAAAGTAGATTTCCTGAATCTGGACTCTGTCAAAATATATAGAATTGTTTTCTATATACTTCCATACAATTTGAAATTAAGACAATATTGATGTAATATATGATCCTTCTATATGAGAGACAGTTTGGTTGCACGAAAGTGTATGAAGTGTAACAGTAGAAAAACGAGATTTTATTTCGTTTTTCCCTTGAACATACTATCATGAAAATCGGAAGAAAATATCCATTCTTACTTGCACATTGTCAATACAATCTTCTTCTCAAGTTCAATCATATGTTGCATCGTCAACTTGTTTGAAAACAAATATCTAAAGAATATAGATAACTTGGTCAAAGGAATCCATACTTGAGGAGGCAACATCTCTCTCAGAGAAATTGGTACTAACCTCTCCATGAACAAGTGGCAATAACGACTCTTCATCCTTGTCAGTTTGCTTTCGTTGAGATCGACACATCTCGCCAGATTCGACACTGTCACGTCCCAGTCCCAAAATACGTAGGACTAGGAATACGTAACACGCCAGCCGTGTGTATACGAACTCCAATATATGGAAACCATATACACACGTACACTGTACATGAATATCCAATCCACAGTGGTAAATATATGTCACAACAAGTCACACGCAGTTCTATATCTCATCCACAGCACAAATAATAGAAGAATGGAAATCAATAAATGAATATCAAAGAAGTAGTCTCAAATAGTAATCTCAAAGTGCAATAGTCGGGTGGAGACAAATCCACTGCAAATCGACTATAATAAACTACTAAAGAGAGAAGAGAATAAACTCTAATATAAGAATAAATGTCTAGAAAAGGATAGCAACTAAAATCTGTAGACAGCTGCAATGAATCACATATAATCAGAAGGTAAGATCTCCTCAGGCTGATAGGTAGCATCAGGTCCAGGTCCATACTCCTGCGGATACTCCTGCTCACCTATATCTGGAAGGGACCAGGTCCTCAGAGGGACGTAACAAGATACAAAAAGCACATGCCAATAAAGTACTGAAAATAAACATCCATTGGGGTCGCCTAACCATCTATGTGAATGCAGTTAAGAACACATTTCCCCACAAGTGAGCTATCTGGCTGAAAACTGGGATTTGGCATGGTTCTCTTTTGGAGATCCAGGGGCCTAAAAGGCACGTCGTCTTTTGAACGCCGGTGGCCCGCCTGATAGTACATAATATATAGTGGTCATCATGACCCGTATCTCCAGCGGAGAATCCGGGCATACAGGAGAAAAAGTGTAAAGAGCTCAAATGCGGTACTTGTTGTTCTCCCCACCCAATGCTCTAAGCATGTCATGTCCATGACACGATAAACCTCTAATAACCGCCAGGTCTACTAGCATGCAAAGTTTCTATTGGCAGTTATCCCTATCCGTCGCACGACCTATACGTACCGGGGGCCAGCCGAGTACACAAGTCCGTGTCCTACATGTGACTCACACTCGTGTAAGAATAGTGTCATGGCCAATGAAACATAAATGCCTCATGAAAATGGGGTAGTCTCATAAAGTAGGTCCAATGCATATACATAAATAAAAATATAGTACGACGACACCGTCGTTGCACCCAAGTTTTCTTGGACGCGCAGTTTATATAGCAGTTAAAAATAAATGAACTAAATATGCAGAAAGTAAACATGCATGCCTCATATGGAATGTAAAAATAGTACAATGGCAAGGTATACTTGCCTGGCAAGAAATCTGTAAAGTGTACGCGCCCAAATGTCAAGGACACTGAACCTGGAACTAAGGACTCCGAACAAACGTCTCCGGATGCTGAAATAAACATCACCAACGTTTTCGAAATGAGCAAAATAGCTAAAAAACACATCCCTTTCGTCCAATTTGGACACAGGGGCAAAACGGTAATTTTGGGTAAAAGTGGGGTCCACGTGTGGCCCTCTTTGCACCGAAAAGTGTGCCAAGGGTAACAGTCTCTAAATGGGACAAACTATAGGTCAAACAACTCTAGATGTCAATACGAACCCAACGGTATGTCCAAATGTGGATTCCGATGAGCCGAACAAAATTTTGGTCCAAAAGTCAACTGTGGGACCCGCCAATTGGCGATTTGGTCAACCGTCTCAGAATCGCGTGAAATTTGGGTCACAGGACCAGCGCGTTACCACGAGTCCAGTGGCGTAAGTTTCGTCGCAATCTGACAAGCGTGCACAAAATACGTGCGAGTTCCACAAAAGTTGCGACACGAAATGTGTCCGCGGATACGGCCTGATTCCGGCGCGTACACGCGTCCGAATCAGTCCCCACGAATTTTCACGTGTCAGGTTATGCTGCGTGCACCATTCGGTACACTTGGCACACGGCGGGGCGGTCCCGTTTGGCGGGACGCGCTCCGTTTTCCAACTTTTGGAAAACCGGAAAAAGTGGGTGCGCGCAGTTTTGTGACGAATATAACTATGTCCACAGCAACTATTAGCCTAGGGTTATTTTACAGAAATTAAACTAGGTCAGGTAATCTACAGGTATCAAAAAGAATCACCGAGTTCGGATCTCTGTGGTGGGAGATACGAACTCGGCAATACGGATGGTCATTCTGGAATTCTGCGATTCCAGAATTTTGTCTGTCCGTCCATTTTGGACGCTGATTTACACCTAGGGACACACGTTTTCCGAGGTTTGCTATAAAACGAATATTGGAGAGGGTTGAGGGGAGATCATACCTATAAAAATGGAACAGCGTTTGGTCGAGCGAGTCGACGGAAAAATGTGCCGGAGCGAAGGTGCCTCGAGTGGGAAACTGCAGGACGCGATGTCGGCGTCGACGGAATGGTTGGATGGCTTGGGGGCTTCTCTGGCTGCGGTGACGGCTATAGATGGGAAGAAGAAGGTCTGGAACTATTAGGTTAGGGTTTTGAAGAGCTAATATATATATATATATTATATATAATAAGAGAGAGGGTGAGCGGTTTTCTTGTGGTTCCGCGGGGTGAAGGGTCGGGATGGCATATGTCTAAGTCGCTGCTTGCTGACAGTATACTAGGGGCGGGTCTGGAGAAATATAGGCTGAAGTGGGCGGTTAATTGGGAGCAAATTCTATGGAGTCCTAAGTAACTAAGTATTAGTAGTATTATTATATTATTATTATTATTATTATTATACTTATTATTCTTAGTTAAGCTTATTATTAAATAATTTCTTTTACTTAATTCTTTCTTTTCCTATTAATAAAATATATATATACATATATATATATTTTTGTATACATATATATATATATATATACTCATAAGAAAATTTATAGATTAGGATATTGCACATCGTTAGGCTAGAAACTGCTCAAGGGGTCTCCTACATGGAATAAATTTCGAAAAATTCCTGAAGGTCCCATAAGTCATCTAAGTGCCCGAACACCTAAAATAAAAATTATTAAAAATCTATTTCTCCTATTTAGACCTAATACTACAATTTAATTAATAATTAAAGGTATATACGATTTTCTAGGAAGGGGGTTTTACATTCTACCCAACTTGTAAAAATTTTGTCCTCGAAATTAAAATTAAGCCACGATAGAATGCAAGGATGGTATAAGATATAATTTAACAATGTAAATTCATACCTTGGTCTGCGAATAGGTTCGAAAAGCGCTTGCGCATGTCGTCCTCGCGCTCCCAAGTTGATTCTCCTGGCGCGCCATGCCTCCATGCTACGCGAACCAAGGGAATAGACTGGTTCCTCAATACCTTCTCTCGACGATCAAGGATTCCCACGGGTTGCTCTTGGTATGACAAGCTCGGCCCAATGGTGATCTCTGAATGGTCAAGAACATGACTGCTGTCTGCCACATATCGCCTGAGCTGCGACACATGGAATACGTCATGTACTCCCTCCAGTGAAGGTGCTAGCGCAAGTCGATATGCCACCTCTCCAACTCTCTCGAGCACGTCAAATGGTCCAATATACCTTGGACTCAACTTGCCGCGCCCTCCGAATCGGATGGTGCCTCTGGTCGGTGATATCCTCAAGAAGACGTGATCGCCCTCTTTGAACTCCAAGGGACGACGATGAAGGTCTGCCCACTGCTTCTGCCTGTCTTGCGCTGCTCGCAAGTGTCCCTGAATCTTCTTGACTGTCTCTACAGTGTTGACCACCAACTCGGCTCCCAAAATCTGACATTCTCCCACGTCACTCCAACACACAGGAGACCTACATTTTCTTCCATACAATGCTTCAAACGGAGCCATCTGAATACTCGCTTGATAGCTATTGTTGTAAGAAAACTCTACAAGATGTAGGTGGTCCTCCCATGATCCTCCAAAGTCTAACATGCAAGCCCTCAATATATCTTCCAAGGTCTGAATAGTGCACTCCGACTGCCCATCTGTCTGCGGGTAGTAAGATGTACTGAACTTCAGACGAGTACCAAGACTCTCTTGCATGCTCCTACAAAAGTGCGATGTGAAGCACGAATCTCTGTCCGATACAATACTGACTGGTATGCCGTACAATCTCACGATCTGCCTCATATATAAGTCAGCTAAAGTTTCTGTAGACTGACCCACTCTAAAAGGTATAAAATAGGCTGACTTGGTAAGTCGGTCCACTATTACCCACACTGCATCTCTCCCACTTGGACTCTTGGGAAAACCCGTGACGAAGTCCATAGTGATATGCTCCCACTTCCACTCTGGAATCGGAAGTGGTTGCAATAATCCTGCTGTTCTCTGGTGCTCCGCCTTCACTTGTTGACATACCAGACATTTAGCTACAAAACGTTCTATCTCTCTCTTTATCCCATGCTACCAAAAATGCTGTCGTAAGTCACGATACATCTTGGTGCCTCCAGGATGAATAGAATAGATCGAACTATGAGCCTCTGTCATCAGCTCCTGTCGAATCTCTCCATTTGGAACATAAAGACGATCACCACATCGTAATGTCCCATCCTCATGAATGCGCAATCCGGTTTGCTCTCCGGCCTCTGTCCTTTCCTTTAGTCTCCGAAATCTGGCATCTGTAGGCAAAGCTGCCTTAATCCTCTCTACCAATGATGATTGAACTTGTAAGTTGACTAGTGTCCCATCTGCTCCGGGTAGTATCACTTCAATGCCAAGCTCTTACAAATCCTCCAAAAGTTCCCTCTGTGCTGTCAAGAAGTAAGCTGCTGGCTTCCGGCTTAACGCGTCTGCTACCACGTTAGCCTTGCCTGGATGATAATATAGCTCTATCTCGAAATCTTTCATCAACTCGAGCCATCGACGTTGCCTCATATTTAACTCCTTCTGCGTGAAGACGTACTTGAGGCTTTTGTGGTCTGTATAGATCTCCACTCGTTCCCTATATAAGTAATGTCTCCATAGCTTTAGGGCAAATACAACGGCTGCAAGTTCCAAGTCATGAGTCGGATAATTCTTCTCATGTACTCGTAACTGCCTAGATGCATATGCAATCACCTTGCCATGCTGCATCAATACGCATCCTAAGCCTTTTCCTGATGCGGCACTGTAGATCACATAACCTCCTGATCCTGACGGAATCGCCAATACTGGTGCTGTAGTCAGTCGCTTCTTCAACTCTTCAAAGGCTGCTTGACACTCGTCAGTCCATATAAATTCCTGATCCTTACAAGTCAGACAAGTCATAGGTGCTGTCACGCCCCAGTCCCAAAATACCGTAGGACTAGACACGTGGCAATGGCCAGCAGTACGCACCGATGGACCAACTCAACATAATGGATCCATCAGGGCATACTTCAGCTGTAAAACAAGTCTACGATAATCATGGCACAACTAATCTCATCCACACAAGATATAGAATATGATCCACAGAATAAATAAGGAATGTAAATCATCAGCAAGTCTCACAAAGTGCTTCGGGGAACAACCCGATAAATATCTAGTACAATGGTTCAACAGACCAGAAAGTAATTGACTGAAATAAATAATAAAAACTGAGCATGAATATGGATGCTCAAGAGAAATCTTCAGCTAAGACCTCGTCCTCGGATGGTGGTACAGCTCCTGGTCCAGCTCCTGCTCCGGTCCCGTAAACCTCGGGATAAACCTCGTCTGCAATATCTGGGGACAAAATCCGGATCCAGGTCCTCAGGGGACATAGCAAGGTACAAGAAAGCTCATGCCAATAAATAAATAAAATAGTGCAGCAAATAAATAACTAAATGAAACAATGGGGTAAATATGTAACCATCTAAGTGAAATGCAAGTGAGAGCAGCACGAATACTCAGGCTGAGACCACTACAAGCTCTGTGTCTGGGAGCCGGTAGCAGCAATAACTATATGTTTACTATGTTTTATATATATATAATCAGCCTGTAGCCTGTGTGTCTCTCCCCACCCCATGTAACCACGCATATCATGTCCATAACGTCTCATGTCCATGTCAAGCGCGATCATAGCTAAATGCAACAAGTCATAATGTATATAGAATATAAAATCTATGTCAAGTCCTGTATCCTATACAGAATCACCACGAATATCTCGGGAAAATCCTGTCTCATGAATAGTGTCAAGTGTCCTGGATCATATCGTACTTAATAAGACAAGTACGAGAATATAAAGTGTCACGGATGTCCATCTCTAGATGACCGTACCCAACACTGCGTACAGTGTCGGCACCCGACTGATAATCGGACGCTAAGTACGTCACACGGTCCTAGGTTGAGCATGCACAGCAATATATATAAAGCAAGGAAAATAGATAACTAAGCTGCAGAGTTTGGCAAGGTACACTTGCCTGATGTTTGAATAACAACTGTCGTCCTGGTATCGGTGGATCCGGTAGGTACTACTCCGAAAGCTGTAATAAATATCACCAACAGTCTCAGAAGATGTCAAACTGCTAGAAATGTCTGTCCTTACGTCCAATTTGGACACAGGGGCAAAAAGGTCATTTTCGGGCCAAAGCGGGTCCACATGTGGGCCACTTCGCACCGAAAAGCGTGCCGAAGGTAACAGTCTCTAAATGGGACAAACTATGGGTCAAACAACTCTAAATGTCAATACGATCCCAACGGTATGTCCAAATTTGGATTCTGATGAGCCGAACATAATTTGGTCCAAAAAGTCAACTATGGGGCCCGGCAATTGGCGATCTGGTCAACCGTCTCAGAAATGCGTGAAATTTGGGTCACAGGACCAGCGTATTACCACGAGTCCAGTGGTGCAAGTTTCGTCGCAATCTGACAAGCGTGCACAAAATACGGGCGAGTTCCACAAAAAAATGGCGATACGGAATGTGTTCGCGGATACGGCCTGATTCCGGCGCGCACACGCTTCCAAATCAGTCCCCACAAATTTTTACGTGTTCCATTATGCTGCGTGCACCATTCGGTACACTTGGCACACGGCGGGACGGTCCCGTTTGGCGGGGCGCGCTCCGATCTCCCACTTTTAGAAAACCGGAAAAAGTGGGTGCGCGCAGTTTTGTGACGACTACAATTTTGTCCACAGCAACTAATAGCACAAAGTTATAATACAGAAAATAAACTAGGTCATGTAATCTACAGGTATCAAAAAGAATCGTCGAATTCGGATCTCTGTGGTGGAAGATACGAACTCGACAATATGGGTGGTCATCGCAAGTTTCTGCGATTGCAGAATTCTGTCTCCTCGCGCTGCCTTGGGCGCTGTTTTTCACCTAGGGGCACACGTTTTCCGAGGTTGACTATAAAACAAATATTTGAGAGGGTTGAGGGAAGATCATACCTATGAAAACGGATCCGCGTTTGGTGGAGCGAGTCAACGGGAAATCACGTCGGAGCGAAGGTGCCTCGAGTGGGAGACTGCAGTTCGCGATGTCGGCGTCGACGGGATGGTTGGATGGCTTGGGGAGGCTTCTCTGGCTGCGGTGACGGCTCTTAGATGGGAAGGGGAAGTCTGGAGTTTTAGGTTAGGATTTTGGAGAGCTAATCATATATATATATATTATATATATTAAGAGAAAGAGAGAGAGAGATATATGGCTCGCGGGTTTGAAGGGTCGGGTGAAGGCCAAAGGGCCGACTTGGTATCTAAGTTGCTGCGGGGATATAGAATGCTAAGGAAAAAGCAAAGTCGGCTGATAATCTAAGTTGCTGCTAAGGAACAACAAACTATTAGTATTAATACTAATAGTATACTACCATAAGTTATTATTATTATTATTATTATTATTATTATTATTATTATTATTATTATTCTATTAACTTTTTTTTTTTCTTTCTTTCTTTTCTTTCTTTCTTTCTTTAATTAAAATATATATACATATATATTTGTTTATATATATATATATATATATATATATATATATATATATATATATATATATATATATATTTTCACACATAAGAAAATTTATATAATGGGGTATTGTACATCGTTAGGCTAGCAACTGCTCAAGGGGTCTCCTACATGAAATAAATTTCGAAAAATTCCTGATGGTCCCACAAGTCCTCTAAGTGCCCGAACACCTAACATAAAAATTATTAAAAATCTATTTCTCCTATTTGGACCTAATTACTACAATTTAATTAATAATTAATAAATAAAAAGGTATATACGATTTTCTAGGAAGGGGTTTTACATTCTACCCAACTAATAAAAATTTCGTCCTCGAAATTAAATTAGGGTAGGACTCTCTTTGTCAAGTCTCACTTGATTACAGTGTAAGAATTTCTCTCAAGTGAGCATTACGGTCTCTACCCAACTTAGATTTTACCCATCTATCATCTAAGGCTATACATCCAAGAAAGCTATGCCCCAAATTATGTTGTTGAATCCTCAAGGTTTTTAACACCAACATATCATCTATGATATGTCCTTAATCATATATAAAAGGGTAGCAATAATGTGACCGGCCTATGGGGTATATCTAGTACTGTCTATATATCAACTTATACCGAGCACGAGGTTTCGTCTTTCCGAAATAAGGGAAGACGGAGATCAATAATAAGGAGTTCAAGGGTGAGGTAATAGATTAGAAGTATCAGGATCAAGGCGTTTTAAGAATTCAAATGGAAACGGTCAAGTTGTTGTGGATTAAAATCCTATTCTGGTAAACCTTTGTTCGCATGCTCGTATTAGTACAGTTACGTAACTGATACGATATGCTCAGACATATCTAGAGGGCAAGTATACTAGTCAACTATATCTCAATCCACGTAAAGTAGTCGTACGAAGAGCGAACTAAAATACACTAAGGTTGATCAGACCGTAATACACTGATTCTGAATAGACAATTGTATTAATGTACCAGTCCACTAATACATATGTCATGAACAAGCTCGATAAAGAATAAGCTTGCAAAACTAGGCTATAGAATAGCAGCATAAGTCAAGTACAACAAATTTAAGTACGCTAGATGATGATGAAAGGAGGTACAAATTTATTCAAGTTGCAACAACATAAGCAACAATAACAAAAGACTCTACAATCTCTACAGTTATCATATTAATTCCTTGTCTAACTCGATAGTCGACAAAGTAGGGGTGTGAGCCTCTAAGTTCTATAGTCTGAATAAACCCTATCATCTTATGTTAGCATACAATTAATGCCATTCAGTTACACTTCATCAATGGATCACAAGGGCTATATGATACTAGGTGGTGAGGTATACTACCCAACTTATAAGAATTAAACTAATACGGTGACAGTCTTAAGAGGGTCCTACACAATAATCTTGCACATGTAAATAAAATAGAAACTCTTTATTAAGGTATATGAGGAAGGATCTTGATACTTATTAGGGTCTCCTATTGCATTATATAGGTAAGGGTCACCTTAAGTCTTAGTCATAGCACTTACAAGCAAGTGTCAATGGTAAGGATAGAAGAGTTACTGGCCGTCAAGGAGGAATGGTCTAACTTGTATCGAGGTGAGGGTACAAATTTTATGATTTAAAAAAAATTAAGGGTTAATCATCGGCCACAAACTACAAAATAACTTAAACTTATCAAGTTCTAACTACCAAGCAAAAAATTTCACACTCAAGGCTACAACTATAATCCTAGTAAACTGTGAGCCCTTAACAAAGAATAAATTTACTTGGCCTACTATCCGAAGTGTCAGATGGCACGAGTTGAAAGATGAAGAGAAGAAACGTAATTAGCCGTCGCAAAATAGTGAGCGCTATGGTCGCAGGGAAACAATATATAAAATAAAGATAGAGGGCTCTAGATAGCATCATGGTTCTCTAAGGGGAGTGGGGTGTTAGTTGTTATGTTTGAGGTATGATTTGAAAAATATTCTATGCATTGCTCTTGGCTTTCTAAGGTACTGTCTGCCTATCTCAAGACAAGAATATAAATTTATAGTTCTCCAATACTTATCTAACTACGAAGGTTAGGTTCCTCAATACTAGGGTCAAACATTTTGATAAAACTTCTAACTAACTCTAGTAGTGTCTATACTACTCTCAAGTCTTCATAATACATCAGGGGGTAATGGTAAACCAATTCTAGGGATAAGGAATTCTAGGGTTCGCTAGATGATCTAAACTTAGTGGGGTGTCAACACTCTAGTGGTACTCTTAATAGGAAGGTTACCTTACTTATCATCTAGCAACATGAACTTATATATTCTAAGAGAGGCTATACTCAAGAAACTAATAGGGAAGCACATGAATCAAGCAGGATGCAATTTATCCGAATGGAATGAATTGGAAGGAGGATGAGTCAAAGTCAGTATGGATGAGATCCTATACTCTAATCCTAGTGGCAGGCTTGCTCGGTCCCTAAGTTGAAACCGAACCATTTAGTCGTAGACCTGCATGAGCCACCACAAAAACCATGTCACGCCCCAGTCCCAAAATACCGTGGGACTAGACACGTGGCAATGGCTAGCAGTACGCAGCGATGGACCAACTCAACATAATGGATCCATCAGGGCATACTTCAGCTGTAAAACAAGTCTACGACAATCATGGCACAACTAATCTCATCCACACAAGATATAGAATATGATCCACAGAATAAATAAGGAATGTAAATCATCAGCAAGTCTCACAAAGTGCTTCGGGGAACAACCCGATAAATATCTAGTACAATGGTTCAACAGACCAGAAAGTAATTGACTGAAATAAATAATAAAAACTGAGCATGAACATGGATGCTCAAGAGAAATCTTCAGCTAAGACCTCGTCCTCGGATGGTGGTACAGCTCCTGGTCCAGCTCCTGCTCCGGTCCCGTAAACTTCGGGATAAACCTCGTCTGCAATATCTGGGGACAAAATCCGGATCCAGGTCCTCAGGGGACATAGCAAGGTACAAGAAAGCTCATGCCAATAAATAAATAAAACAGTGCAGCAAATAAATAACTAAATAAAACAATGGGGTAAATATGTAACCATCTAAGTGAAATGCAAGTGAGAGCAGCACGAATACTCAGGCTGAGACCACTACAAGCTCTGTGTCTGGGAGCCGGTAGCAGCAATAACTATGTGTTTACTATGTGTTTACTATGTTTTATATATATATAATCAGCCTGTAGCCTGTGTGTCTCTCCCCACCCCATGTAACCACGCATATCATGTCCATAACGTCTCATGTCCATGTCAAGCGCGATCATAGCTAAATGCAACAAGTCATAATGTATATAGAATATAAAATCTATGTCAAGTCCTGTATCCTATACAGAATCACCATGAATATCTCAGGAAAATCCTGTCTCATGAATAGTGTCAAGTGTCCTGGGTCATATGGTACTTGATAAGACAAGTACGAGAATATAAAGTGTCACGGATGTCCATCTCTAGATGACCGTACCCAACACTGCGTACAGTGTCGGCACCCGACTGATAATCGGACGCTAAGTACGTCACACGGTCCTAGGTTGAGCATGCACAGCAATATATATAAAGCAAGGAAAATAGATAACTAAGCTGCAGAGTTTGGCAAGGTACACTTGCCTGATGTTTGAATAACAATTGTCGTCCTGGTATCGGTGGATCCGGTAGGTACTACTCTGAAAGCTGTAATAAATATCACCAACAGTCTCAGAAGATGTCAAACTGCTAGAAATGCCTGTCCTTACGTCCAATTTGGACACAGGGGCAAAAAGGTCATTTTCGGGCCAAAGCGGGTCCACATGTGGGCCACTTCGTACCGAAAAGCGTGCCGAGGGTAACAGTCTCTAAATGGGACAAACTATGGGTCAAACAACTCTAAATGTCAATATGATCCCAACGGTATGTCCAAATTTGGATTCCGATGAGCCGAACATAATTTGGTCCAAAAAGTCAACTATGGGGCCCGCTAATTGGCGATCTGGTCAACCGTCTCAGAAATGCGTGAAATTTGGGTCACAGGACCAGCGTGTTACCACGAGTCCAGTGGTGCAAGTTTCGTCGCAATCTGACAAGCATGCACAAAATACGGGCGAGTTCCACAAAAAAATGGCGACACGGAATGTGTTCGCGGATACGGCCTGATTCCGGCGCGCACACGCATCTAAAACAGTCCCCACGAATTTTTACGTGTCCCGTTATGCTGCGTGTACCATTTGGTACACTTGGCACACGGCGGGGCGGTCCCGTTTGGCGGGGCGCGCTCCGATCTCCCACTTTTAGAAAACCGGAAAAAGTGGATGCGCGCAGTTTTGTGACGACTACAATTTTGTCCACAGCAACTAATAGCACAAAGTTATAATACAGAAAATAAACTAGGTCATGTAATCTACAGGTATCAAAAAGAATCGTCGAATTCGGATCTCTGTGGTGGGAGATACGAACTCGACAATATGGGTGGTCATTGCAAATTTCTGCGATTGCAGAATTCTGTCTGCTCGCGCTGTCTTGGGCGCTGTTTTTCACCTAGGGGCACACGTTTTCCGAGATTGACTATAAAACAAATATTTGAGAGGGTTGAGGGAAGATCATACCTATGAAAACGGATCCGCGTTTGGTCGAGCGAGTCAACGGAAAATCACGTCGGAGCGAAGGTGCCTCGAGTGGGAGACTGCAGTTCGCGATGTCGGCGTCGACGGGATGGTTGGATGGCTTGGGGAGGCTTCTCTGGCTGCGGTGACGGCTCTTAGTTGGGAAGGGGAAGTCTGGAGTTTTAGGTTAGGGTTTTGGAGAGCTAATCATATATATATATATTATATATATTAAGAGAAAGAGAGAGAGAGATATATGGCTCGCGGGTTTGAAGGGTCGGGTGAAGGCCAAAGGGCCGACTTGGTATCTAAGTTGCTGCGGGGATATAGAATGCTAAGGAAAAAGCAAAGTCGGCTGATAATCTAAGTTGCTGCTAAGGAACAACAAACTATTAGTATTAATACTAATAGTATACTACCATAAGTTATTATTATTATTATTATTATTATTATTATTCTATTAACTTTTTTTTTCTTTCTTTCTTTTCTTTCTTTCTTTAATTAAAATATATATACATATATATTTGTTTATATATATATATATATATATATATTTTTTCACACATAAGAAAATTTATATAATGGGGTATTGTACATCGTTAGGCTAGCAACTGCTCAAGGGGTCTCCTACATGAAATAAATTCCGAAAAATTCCTGATGGTCCCACAAGTCTTCTAAGTGCCCGAACACCTAACATAAAAATTATTAAAAATCTATTTCTCCTATTTGGACCTAATTAGTATAATTTAATTAATAATTAATAAATAAAAAGGTATATACGATTTTCTAGGAAGGGATTTTACAGGTGCCGCTATCCTTGAGAAGTTTTCCACGAACCGTCGGTAATATCCCGCAAGTCCAAGGAAACTCCTCACCTCTGCTGCTGATTTAGGAACAGGCCATGTCTCAACTGCTGAGATCCTGGATCAACAGAAATACCATCTCCTGTAACAACATGTCCAAGAAATGAAACTCTGTCCAAGAAGAACTCACATTTGCTGAGTTTAGCATATAACTGCTCTCTCCTCAAAGTCTCTAGAACAATCCGCAGGTGCTCCTCGTGCTCCTCGTGGCTCTTCGAATAGACAAGTATATCATCTATGAAGACGACCACGAACTGGTCCAAGTACTGGTGGAAGACTCGATTCATCAAGTCCATGAAGATCGCTGGAGCATTGGTCAATCCAAATGGCATGACCAAAAACTCGTAGTGCCCATATCTTGTTCTGAATGCGGTCTTCGGAATGTCCTGCTTTCGTACCTTCACTTGGTGATATCCCGATCTCAGATCTATCTTCGAGAATACCTTAGCTCCACTGAGTTGATCAAACAGGTCATCAATGCGTGGCAGTGGATATTTGTTCTTCACTGTCACTGTATTCAAGGCCCTGTAGTCAATGCACATACGCACTGACCCATCCTTCTTGGGTACAAACAGCACTGGTGCTCCCCAGGGTGATGCACTTGGTCGGATGAAACCTTTCTCCTCTAGCTCTTTTAATTGTGCCTTCAGCTCGTCCATCTCCTTCTTCGCCAGTCTGTAAATATGCGATGCTATAGGTGCTGATCCGGGTGCTAGTTCAATTGAAAACTCTACGTCTCGGTCTGGGGGTAGTCCTGGCAAATCCTCTGGAAAGACGTCTAGAAATTCTGAAATAATAGGGTGATAGACAACATCGTCCATTGCGAGCTGCATACCATCAAGGATTTCTGTGGATCCTCGGGCAAACTCAAGTTCAGGCTGGCCTGGTACCTTAAAAAGAATGCTTCCTCCAAAGCAATCGAAGAAAGCGTGGTTCTTGCTCAGCCAGTCCATTCCAAGCACAATATCAAAAGACGGCATAGGAAGGACTAAGAGTTGGGCATTCATCTCCCTGCCACGAATCACTATAGGACCCGTTCTACAAACTCGACTAACTGGTACAACTCCTCCTCCGGTAAGTATTCTAACACAACTAGATAATGGTGTAGAAGCAATGTTATGTTTGGCAATAAAACTAGATGATATGAATGAGTGGGTGGCTCCCGTATCAAATAATGTCACAGCAGAAAAAGTAAAAGTAAGGGTAATACCTGCTATGACATCCACCTCATGATCCAGGTCATCTACCTCCAATGCAAAAGCTCTCTCGTTCCTCTGTGGCTGTCCATGTCCGGTCCTCATATACTGCTCCTCCCGAGTGGGTAGCGGTGGTCCTCTCTGAAATCCTCCTGCTGCTGGGGGTCGAGGTGCTCCCGGTCCGGTCATCTGCTAAGCTGGCTTCGGTGCTGGAAGCGCTAGTCTCTGAACTGGTGGTGGGAGTGTCAATGTCTGCATTGGGCAGTCTCTCGCCATGTGTTGTCCGGAGCCACATCTCATACACTGACCCAAGCGAGTCCGACAATCCCTCGAAATATGTCCGATCTTCCCACAATAATTACATTGGGGTTTTTCCGAAATCCGGTACGGTCCTGCTCGGTGTTGCTGATGCTGTTGTGCCAAAGGACGTCTGATAGGTCCTCCCTGTGGTGTCCTGGCTGGTCCCTGCTGTATCCTTGTTGTTCCTTGTTGTGTCCTCAGCTGTCCTCCTCTTCCTCTGCTAATGGTTTCCTGAAATCTGGCCTCTGTCAGTAGTTCAGCATAAGAGACTCGGGACTGCGAGCTTGTATAATGTTGAAGCTCCTGGGTCAGTCCTCGATGAAATCTCTTAGCCTTAGCCAAGTCATTTGGTATCAAAGCAGCGCCATATTTGCTGAGTCGACTAAACTCGGCATCATACTCGTCCACGGTCCGGTTCCCCTGCTCTAAGTGAAGAAACTGATCATACAAGGTGTCCCTGACAGTGTCCGGGATGTACTTTCCCTCAAAGAACTCCAAGAACTGCTCCCAAGTCTGGTAAGTACCCAACTGGCGCTCCATGGATTCCCACCAGTGATGGACATTACCATCTAGAAGCGTCCGTACACCCGTCATCCATAGGTCCGTGGGAAACTGCGATGCCTCCAGTAGCTTCTGTGTGTGAGTGATCCAGCTGGTGGTCTCCTCCGGGCTCTCAGTGCCCTTGTACTGCCTTGCACCCATCTGAACAAAATCCTTTACTGATCCAACCTTAGCTCGAGGTGCTGGAGCTAGTGTTTGGGCTGGTACAGTAGCATGTGCAGCCATCCTCTCCAGTGCTGCCAAAAATTCTTGTCTCTGCTCGACTGCCTGCTGCCTCTGCTCGGCTGCCTGCTGCCTCTGTTCCTGTATCATCATCTGAAAGAATTGGAACATCTGCGCTTGGCCATCTTGCGGTACTGAGGCAGGTGGAAGGTTCCCAATAGGTGAAGCGGGAAGATCAGATGGAACTGGGGTGTGAGTCTGTCCATCTGGCCCCGGAAGCCTAGGAATTGTTGGGGTCCCTCCTTGAGTCTGACCATTGACTCCAGAAGTTGCGTCGCCATCGGCGGCAGTACGTCCATTCTGCAAATCCATCTCTCTGCAGTTGACGTACGAAACGATTAGAAAAAGTACAGGAATCAAACAGGATGCAAGTATTAAATATGAAGGATGAATTTCAATCAAGCGTGGATGAGATCCTTATACTCTATTCCTATACGCAGGCTTGTTCGGTACAGTTACGTAACCGAGACAATATATTCTTGACCTGCATGGGCCACCACAAAAACATGTCACGCCCCAGTCCCAAAATACGTAGGACTAGGAATACGTAACACGCCAGCCGTGTGTATACGAACTCCAATATATGGAAACCATATACACACGTACGCTGTACATGAATATCCAATCCACAGTGGTAAATATATGTCACAACAAGTCACACGCAGTTCTATATCTCATCCACAGCACAAATAATAGAAGAATGGAAATCAATAAATGAATATCAAAGAAGTAGTCTCAAATAGTAATCTCAAAGTGCAATAGTCGGGTGGAGACAAATCCACTGCAAATCGACTATAATAAACTACTAAAGAGAGAAGAGAATAAACTCTAATATAAGAATAAATATCTAGAAAAGGATAGCAACTAAAATCTCTAGACAGCTGCAATGAATCACATATAATCAGAAGGTAAGATCTCCTCAGGCTGATAGGTAGCATCAGGTCCAGGTCCATACTCCTGCGGATACTCCTGCTCACCTATATCTGGAAGGGACCAGGTCCTCAGAGGAACGTAACAAGATACAAAAAGTACATGCCAATAAAGTACTGAAAATAAACATCCATTGGGGTCGTCTAACCATCTATGTGAATGCATTTAAGAACACCTTTCCCCACAAGTGAGCTATCTGGCTGAAAACTGGGATTTGGCATGGTTCTCTTTTGGAGATCCAGGGGCCTAAAAGGCACGTCGTCTTTTGAACGCCGGTGGCCCGCCTGATAGTACATAATATATAGTGGTCATCATGACCCGTATCTCCAGCGGAGAATCCGGGCGTACAGGAGAAAAAGTGTAAAGGAGCTCAAATGCGGTACTTGTTGTTCTCCCCACCCAATGCTCTAAGCATGTCATGTCCATGACACGATAAACCTCTAATAACCGCCAGGTCTACTAGCATGCAAAGTTTCTATTGGCAGTTATCCCTATCCGTCGCACGACCTATACGTACCGGGGGCCAGCCGAGTACGCAAGTCCGTGTCCTACATGTGACTCACACTCGTGTAAGAATAGTGTCATGGCCAATGAAACATAAATGCCTCATGAAAATGGGGTAGTCTCATAAAGTAGGTCCAATGCATATACATAAATAAAAACATAGTACGACGACACCGTCGTTGCACCCAAGTTTCCTTGGACGCGCAGTTTATATAGCAGTTAAAAATAAATGAACTAAATAAGCAGAAAGTAAACATGCATGCCTCATATAGAATGTAAAAATAGTACAATGGAAAGGTATACTTGCCTGGCAAGAAATCTGTAAAGTGTACGCGCCCAAATGTCAAGGACACTGAACCTGGAACTAAGGACTCCGAACAAACGTCTCCGGATGCTGAAATAAACATCACCAATATTTCCGGAATGAGCAAAATAGCTAAAAATATATCTCTTTCGTCCAATTTGGACACAGGGGCAAAACGGTAATTTTAGGTAAAAGTGGGGTCCACGTGTGGCCCCCTTTGCACCGAAAAGCCTGCCAAGGGTAACAGTCTCTAAATGGGATAAACTATAGGTCAAACAACTCTAGATGTCAATACGAACCCAACGGTATGTCCAAATGTGGATTCCGATGAGCCGAACAAAATTTTGGTCCAAAAGTCAACTGTGGGGCCCGCCAATTGGCGATTTGGTCAACCATCTCAGAATCGCGTGAAATTTGGGTCACAGGACCAGCGCGTTACCACGAGTCCAGTGGCGCAAGTTTCGTCGCAATCTGACAAGCGTGCACAAAATACGTGCGAGTTCCACAAAAGTTGCGACACGAAATGTGTCCGCGGATACGGCCTGATTCCGGCGCGTACACGCGTCCGAATCAGTCTCCACAAATTTTCACGTGTCCGGTTATGCTGCGTGCACCATTCGGTACACTTGGCACACGGCGGGGCGGTCCCGTTTGGCGGGGCGCGCTCCTTTTTCCAACTTTTGGAAAACCGAAAAAAGTGGGTGTGCGCAGTTTTGTGACGAATATAACTATGTCCACAGCAACTATTAGCCTAGGGTTATTTTACAGAAATTAAACTAGGTCAGGTATTCTACAGGTATCAAAAAGAATCACCGAGTTCGGATCTCTGTGGTGGGAGATACGAACTCG
This sequence comes from Iris macrosiphon, assembly GCA_036927795.1. Taxonomy (NCBI): domain Eukaryota; kingdom Viridiplantae; phylum Streptophyta; class Magnoliopsida; order Asparagales; family Iridaceae; genus Iris; species Iris macrosiphon. Next base: position 19,458,565 of record JAYESA010000013.1, read on the forward strand.
GCAATACGGGTGGTCATTCTAGAATTCTGCGATTCCAGAATTCTGTCTGTCCGTCCATTTTGGACGCTGATTTACACCTAGGGACACACGTTTTCCGAGGTTTGCTATAAAACGAATATTGGAGAGGGTTGAGGGGAGATCATACCTATGAAAACGGAACAGCGTTTGGTCGAGCGAGTCGACGGAAAAACGTACCGGAGCGAAGGTGCCTCGAGTGGAAAACTGCAGGACGCGATGTCGGCGTCGACGGGATGGTTGGATGGCTTGGGGGCTTCTCTGGCTGCGGTGACGGCTATAGATGGGAAGAGGAAGGTCTGGAACTATTAGGTTAGGGTTTTGGAGAGCTAATATATATATATATATTATATATAATAAGAGAGAGGGTGAGCGGTTTTCTTGTGGTTCCGCGGGGTGAAGGGTCGGGATGGCGTATGTCTAAGTCGCTGCTTGCTGGCAGTATACTAGGGGCGGGTCTGGAGAAATATAGGCTGAAGTGGGCGGTTAATTGGGAGCAAATGCTATGGAGTCCTAAGTAACTAAGTATTAGTAGTATTATTATTATATTATTATTATTATTATACTTATTATTCTTAGTTAAGCTTATTATTAAATAATTTCTTTTACTTAATTCTTTCTTTTCCTATTAATAAAATATATATATACATATATATATATATATATATATATATATATATATATATATATATATATACTCATAAGAAAATTTATAGATTAGGGTATTGCACATCGTTAGGCTAGAAACTGCTCAAGGGGTCTCCTACATGGAATAAATTCCGAAAAATTCCTGAAGGTCCCATAAGTCATCTAAGTGCCCGAACACCTAACATAAAAATTATTAAAAATCTATTTCTCCTATTTAGACCTAATTACTATAATTTAATTAATAATTAATAATTAAAGGTATATACGATTTTCTAGGAAGGGGGTTTTACAGACACGTAGCCGTCAGAAATCTTTACTTCGAAATACAGTTGCATATTATCAATTTATCATCTTACTCAATGTAAATGCGTTGGAGGTTTGACCCAATTACCATTTGTCCTTCGTTTTAGATGCAACTATGAATGCCTGCAAATAATTTTCAAGTCCTTTCTTGCTTTGGAATTATCTTTTGTTTTCCTTTATATCCATCACCGTATTGAAGATCATGTTGTCGAATACATTCTTTTCGATATGCATGTCAAGGAGATTGTGCCTTATGAGATTGTCCTTCCAGTAAGGTGATTCCCAAAAGATACTCCGCTTCATCTGTCACGCCCCGGCCCCGAGGGCCTCCCGACCACCGTTTACCGGACACGAATCACCGCGCCTCGGTGCTCCCGCATGGCACGTATGGCCGTTTGATGCCTGGACGTGATGCCGTGCGAGCCTGGGGTTGCGCCCGCACAAGACAACATTGTTAAAGTTTGGCTATCATCGCATCAATCGAGTAAGCAGCGAAGGAACATTGTTGCAAGCATTTAACCATCTGAGTATTCGGGGCAAATCGAGGGACTGGGTTTCTTTGATTACAAAGGCATCGTTCCATACATTATGCCCTTTTACACGAAAGCAGTTCGAGGCAATCGAAACCATAATTCCGGGTCTTGGGGATGGGGCACGCCTATCGCTCCCTCGGACGATCCAGTACCTGCAAGCAAGTAAATTGTTGGTGGGTCAGCACTTTTATAAGTACTGGTGATGTAAACACCCTAAATTTTCTGGAATTTTAAAATCAATTTTTGGAATTTATATGCATTTTTCAGTAATTTACATAGGGCCTGTGGTGAGTTTGTAATTTTTTAATTGCCAATAAACAGCATTAAAATGAATTGAAAACATGATTTTATGGTGTAAAATAGAAAACCGGACTTAGGTTAATTTTCTGGGATTTTATTGGGCCTCAGACCTATTTTTAAAAGCCTAAAAACTATTTTCTAAATTAATTAATTAATTAATTAATATTTATTACTATTATTATTAGTATTATAATTGTTTTTATTTTGGGGGCCCGGCCCAGCCCAGTGGGCCGAGCCCATTAGGCGGCCCAACCCTCACTCCTTAGCGGGTCGGGCGGGTCCGCTCACCCGGAGCCCGCCGCCCGACCCGACCCGCATCACCTCTCCCCTGTCACCCCCACGCCGCCCCGAGAATCCGCCGGCCGCCGAGAACCGTGCGCCACGTCCGCCCCGTCCACGCCCCACGACCCCTCCGCCTTATCCGCCACGTCCCCGGCCAGCCCTCCGCGGCCAACCCCCTATTTAAACCCCTCGCCTCCGCCTCTTTCTCCCCCCAAAACCTAACCCTAACCCTAGCTACTCCGGCGAGCTCCCAGACCACCGGCGACCTCCTCCCTGCGCCGCCCAGTGCAGCGCCGACCGCCCTGCGCCACCTCCACCCGCCGTCCAGACCACCTCCTCCTCTCCCCTTCCTCCTCTTCCCCAGGCGGCCAGACCCCCGACCCCGTGTCCAAACTCCTCCCCGCTGCTGTTTTTCCCTCCGCTCGACGCCGCTCGACGACCACCGGGACCTCGCCGAGGGCCGCAGCCACCGCCCAGCGATGCCTCGACCGTCGGCCAGCCACCAGAGCCCGGACACGGCGGCAGGACGCGGACACAGCCCCTGACACGGGATTCACAGCTGAGGACACAGTACTGGACACGTGTCCAGGACACGATTCGGACTCGAAAAAGCCCCGATTTCTCGGTCCCCTTCAGGTACTCGTATCTTGCAACCCTGATCTCCGTTTTCGATTCCGTCAATTCCTACGCGAAGCCTGTATGACCCCCTCGGTGCCCGGACAAACCGCTCGGGGCATCGCGTCCTGTGGTGATCGCACACCGCGATCCAAAAACAGGAAAAAACCAGACCCTGTTTTACCCCGGAACCGAGTACGCCCCGCCAAACGGGACGACTTGGTCGCGCACGGTCTTCACAGATACGTGCGCCTCATCGATACGGACGTGTGAATTTTCGCGGAAGCTGATTCGGGTGTGCGTGCACCCCGAAATCAACGCGTATCCGCGGACATCGCCCCGTATCCGCCCTTTCTGCAATTCGACCTAACTTCGTGCACACACGTCAGATCGAGACGAAACTTGCGCCATCGGACTCGTAGCGATACGCTGGTCCTGTGGGTCAAGTTTGGTTCGATTCTGAGAACGTTGACGAAATCGCGTGTCGTGGGCCCCACAGGCCCCGCTCGACGGGCGATTTCGTGATCGGCTCATCGGAATTCAAATCTGAAAGTTCCGTTGGGTTCGTATCAGCGTTTCTGACCTGTTGACACTAAGTTTGGTGAATTTGGAGACCGTTGACCCTGACACATTTTTCGGTGCAAAGCGGGCCCACCGGCGGACCCCGTTTTGGCCCGAAACTGCCGTTTTTGCCCTTGTCTCCAAATTGGACTCAAGGACAGGCGTTTCCAACTATTTGACACCTTCTGAGCACGATGGTACTGTTTATTTCAGATTTCGGAGACATCTCTGGAAATTTCCGAAACCAGAACCTAAGTGGATTTCAAACACCAGGCAAGTGCACCATGCCAAACTTGCAGTCGTTATTTTCATATTTTCTGTAAAAATACTCTGCTAGATTTCTTGTGCAATTTCATATAAACTGATTTAAACTGCTTAAACCTAGAAAAACATATGACGTACCTAGTGTCCGATCATAGTCGGGTACCGACACCGTACGCGGTGTTGGGTTCGTCATTTAGAGATGGAGTTACGATCCCCTTACTCTTGTACTTGACCTATCAAGTACCCTAAAACCCAGGACACCTGACACTATCATGAACAGAATCTTCCTGAGTTATTCGTGGTGATTCTGTATAGGATACAGGACTTGACAGAGTTATTTGATTTAGACATTATGACTTGTTGCATTAGTTATAATCCCGCTGACATGGACATGAGACGTTATGGTCATGGCTTGCGTGATTACATTGGGTGGGGAGAGACACACAGGCTACAGGCTGTTCTATATATATATCTACTATTATTGTGAGGTTGTAGACTCTCCAGCAGAGCTAGACCCTTTACGTGTTATTACTGCTACCGGCTCCCCGACACAGAGCTTGTAGCGGTCTCAGCCTGAGTACTAGTGTTGCTCTCATTTGCATGTCACGTAGATGGTTAGTTACTTAGTTTACCCTGCTGATTCATTATTTATTGCACTGCTTATTCATTTTGGCTTGTATTATCTGTGCCTTGCTATGTCCACTGAGGACCTGGAATGGATTATGTCCCCAGGTTTAGCTGAGGAGCAGTATCCCGAGATATACGGGACCGGAGCTGAACCAATTGCTGGAGCTGAACCAAACACTGAGGACGAGGTGACTGCCGAGGACTTTTCCTGAGTGCCTGTTCCAGCACTCATTATTTATTTCATGTTTACATCTTTTGTTCCTGGCCTATAGAGCCAGTTTATTTCAGACTATAGTCGGATTATTGCTCCGACTGACTTGCTGTGTTGATGTTGCTACATTATTTTCATTTGATTATGCAGTTTATTTTCTTTTCTTTGTGGATGAGATTAGCGTGACTTGTGTAGTAGACCTTATTTACAGCTTAAGTACGCCCTGATGGCTCCATTAAATTGGGTTATCCATCAGTGCGTGCTGCTGGCCATTGCCACGTGTCCAGTCCCTCGATATTTTGGGACTGGGGCGTGACATGGTTTTTGTGGTGGCCCATGCAGGACCTCAGTCTAAAGTGTTCGGTTTCAACTTAGGGACCGGACAGACCTGCAATAAGATAGGTTTAGGATCTCATCCATATATTTAATCGTTTTGAACTCTATGTCGAATTCAATTAAATTGCTTGAACTGCATCCTGTTTGATTCCCCTGTGCGTTCTCATTGTTTTCTTTTGATGCAGAGAAATGGATCCCAGACGTGGTGACGAGACCCCCTTGGGAACACCGACTGAAGCAGGGCTTACCTGCGAGGCTGGAACGACGCCAGACACTAGAGGACAATCCTCTCAGAACAATCCAACTGGCCAGCCAAGTTCCAGATTCAGGCGTGATGACATCCCGCCTCCTCCCCAGTTCCCTCCAATGATGCCTGTCTTTCCCCCAGGACAGGCAATGGACGGCCAGCAAATGTTCCAGATGTTCTACGCCATGATGCAGGCGCAACAACAGATTCAACAGGAGACCCAACGCCGAGAGGCCGAGAACCTAAGGAACAGCCTGGTCGCAGCATTGGAGCATGCACCAATTAGGCGACCAGCGACGGGATCCATCACGGATTTCTGCCAACTTAAGCCCCGTACCTTCTCGGGCAAGGAAGGACCAACTGAAGTACATGAATGGCTTACAAACACACAGCATCAGTTGGAGGCCGCCGAACTACCAAGGGACAAATGGATGGTTGCCGTCCGGATGCAACTGACGGACAACGCGCATCATTGGTGGCTGTCCGAAGAAAGAAGGCTCGGACATGATCAGGTTACCTGGGAGGAGTTCTCCAGACTCTTCCAGGAAATGTACATCCCTGCTGTGGCTCGGTCAGAACTCCGAGACAGATTCAACCGCCTGATCCAGGGCAACATGACGGTGGAGGAATACAACGCCGAATTCATTCGCTTGAGCCGCTTCGCCCCTTCTCTAATTCCTACCGAAGAGGAGAAGGCGGAGAAGTTCTTTGATGGGCTCAGGTTCGAGCTTCAGAAGTTAATCGGATCAGTCGCGCCCACCTCTTACACCGACGTCCTAGCTGCAGCACGTCGGCTGGAGCGCGTTACTCGGAGGGAATCAAGCCTGAAACGTCCCTTCTCCTCTGCACCGTCCAAGTCATCACCAGGAGAATCTGCTAAACGGCCCCAGAAGAACACGCCTCCAAGAGCAGCAACCAAGAACCTGCCTACCTGCCACTACTGCAGCAAGGTAGGACATATTGAAAAGGAATGTAGACGCAAGCTGGGACTCTGCCTGGTTTGCGGATCTGGACAACACTTCTCCAAGGACTGCACGGAACGTCGTGAGGGAGTTCCGAACCGACCAGCTCCACCTGCAGCTCTTCCAACTGGGGGAGCAACTCAGACAGGGCCTGGAGGAGCCAGGCCACCTCTACCACCTCAAGCAGCATTGTTCCAACAAGCTCGTCAGCAAAGGGGTCCCGCCCAGGGACGAGGTCAGGCATATGCACTAGCAGTCACTGAGGAAGCTACTGCAGGCGAAGTGATAGCAGGTACCATATTAGTAGCTTCAATTCCTGCTGTAGCACTATTTGATTCTGGGGCTTCGCATTCTTTTATTGCTGCTAGTTTCGTAGCTACACATAGAATAGCTACCGCACCTCTCTCAAAGATGAAGAGAATCCTAACTGGAGGTGGAATTATTCCAGTTAGTGACACTTGTAGATCATGTTCGGTAGTAGTCTGTGGCCGAGAGATGCGAGCCCAATTCCTGATCTTTTCTATGCCTGATTACGATGTTGTACTTGGAATGGACTGGTTAAGTCAGTACCATGCGACACTGGATTGCCGGCTTGGAAAAGTGATATTTAGACCCCCTAGCCAACCCGAGTTTGAATTTCTTCGAGGAGCTGTAGAACAAGGGGTCCAGCCAACTCTTAGGGTATTGACTGTAGAAGAAGATTCAGGATACCCTAGAGTCATATCGGAATTTGTGGATGTATTTCCCGACGACCTTCCAGGTTTACCACCTGATCGGGAGATAGAATTCACGATAGACCTAACTCCAGGAGCCGAACCTATCACTTCATCGGTATATCGGCTAGCACCTAAGGAGTTAGTGGAGCTGAAAACCCAAGTTGACGACCTTCTGGAGAAAGGATTTATCCGGCCCAGTGTTTCGCCATGGGGAGCACCTATACTCTTTGTACCCAAGAAGGACGGAACTGTGCGGTTGTGCATTGATTACAGAGCCCTTAATGCTGTAACTATCAAGAACCGGTACCCTCTGCCCCGCATTGATGACTTGTTTGACCAGTTAAGTGGTGCCAGGGTATTTTCTAAGATTGACCTTAAATCCGGTTATCACCAGATTAGGGTTAAGAAAGAAGATATCCCAAAGACGGCCTTCAGAACTAAGTATGGACATTATGAGTTCCTAGTGATGCCGTTTGGTCTAACCAACGCACCCGCCGTATTTATGAGTTTGATGAACGGGGTCTTCCATCAGTACTTGGATAAGTTCGTGGTGGTATTCATTGATGATATCCTAGTCTACTCCAAGAACCACGAAGAGCATGAGGAACACCTCAGGATAGTGCTAGAAACCTTGAGAAGGGAGAAGCTATATGCCAAACTCAGCAAATGTGAGTTCTGTATGGACAAGGTACCATTCTTAGGGCATATTATCTCGGGTGAAGGACTGTCTGTGGACCCAGAGAAGGTCACTGCTATAGAAACCTGGCCTACCCCTACCTCGGTTGCTGAAGTGAGAAGTTTTCTTGGACTTGCTGGGTATTACCGGCGGTTCGTAGAAAATTTTTCAAGGATTGCAGAACCTATGACCAAGCTGACACGGAAGGATCAGGAGTTCATATGGTCGAAAGAATGCCAGAATGCCTTTGAAGAACTGAAGAGGCGTCTAACAACAGCGCCAGTCTTGACTCTTCCCTCAGGGTCAGGAGGTTTTGTTGTATATAGTGATGCGTCAGGTAGTGGGCTTGGTTGTGTCTTGATGCAACACGGCAAGGTTATCGCCTATGCATCGAGGCAGCTGAAGGTCCACGAAAAGAACTACCCGACACACGACCTGGAGCTAGCTGCAGTGATTTTTGCATTGAAGATCTGGAGACATTATCTGTATGGAGAAAAGGTTGAAATATTCACTGATCATAAGAGCTTGAAGTATGTCTATACACAGAAGGAGCTCAATATGAGGCAAAGGCGTTGGCTGGAGTTAATGGTGGACTTTGACATTGATCTGCAATACCACCCGGGGAAAGCAAATGTTGTAGCCGACGCCCTCAGCAGAAAACCCTCAGCTTATTTCTTGACAGAGCAGCCTCAACTATTACAAGACTTGCAAGATCTTCAGATTGAGGTTGTTCTGCCTGGACAAAAGGGTTTGCTGGCTAACCTAGAAGTGAAGTCATCGCTGGTGGAGAGAATCAAGGAAGCTTTGCCCAATAATGCCAGATTCCGAAGACTGAGAGAGAGAACCGAAGCAGGCTTGCAAACGGGACTTCGCATCCACGAGGACGGGACATTAAGGTGCGGAAATCGCCTATGTGTTCCAAATGGAGAATTAAGGCAGGAGTTGATGACAGAAGCCCATAGCTCCATATACTCGGTTCATCCAGGAGGAACCAAAATGTACCGGGACTTAAGACAATATTACTGGTGGCATGGAATGAAAAGGGAGATTGCCAGATTTGTGGCGAAATGCTTAGTCTGCCAGCAGGTGAAGGCCGAGCACCAAAGGACTGCAGGTATGTTGCAGCCACTTCCCATCCCTGAATGGAAGTGGGAGCATATTACCATGGACTTTGTCACTGGATTTCCAAGAAGCCCTAGTGGTAAGGATGCAGTGTGGGTCATCGTGGATCGGCTCACTAAATCGGCTCACTTCTTGCCGTTCAGAGTCGGATAATCCACGGAAGTACTAGCCGACATGTATATGCGTCAGATCGTAAAATTACATGGAGTGCCGGTTAGTATTGTATCAGATCGAGACTCTAGATTCACATCTCACTTCTGGCGAAGCATGCAAGAGAGTCTCGGCACCAGACTCAAGTTCAGTACTGCCTATCATCCTCAAACAGACGGACAATCAGAGCGAACAATTCAGATCCTGGAAGATATGCTGCGATCTTGTATACTGGACTTCGGTGGATCTTGGGAAGATCATCTGCACTTAGTGGAGTTCTCCTACAACAACAGCTATCAGGCAAGCATTCAGATGGCACCTTTCGAGGCGTTGTACGGAAGGAAGTGCAGATCTCCGATATGCTGGAGTGACGTTGGCGAACGTCAAATACTGGGTCCAGAGTTGGTAACGGAGACAGTGGAGAAAGTAAAGCAGATTCAGACCCATCTCCGTGCAGCCCAGGATAGACAGAAGCATTGGGCAGATGTACACCGACGACCCCTGGAGTTCAAGGAAGGAGAGCATGTATTTTTGAGGATCTCGCCCACTAGAGGTACTATCAGATTTGGCAGCAGAGGCAAGCTAAGCCCAAGGTACATTGGGCCATTCGATATCTTGGAGCGCATTGGTGAGGTGGCTTACCGTCTTGCATTACCTCCATCCTTAGAGGGAGTGCATGATGTATTCCACGTCTCACAACTGAGAAGATATGTGACAGACCCAAGTCATATAGTTGATCATTCTGAGATTGCAGTGGGACCTAGCCTGAGATACGAAGAGCAGCCAGTAGGTATACTCGACACCAGCGAGAAGACACTACGAGGGCAAACCATCAGGCTGGTTCGAGTAGCTTGGAAACAACACTCTCCAGGCGAATCGACCTGGGAGCAAAAAGATGTTATGCGGCAGCGCTATCCACATTTATTTGCTGATGCAGGTAACCTTAGTATTCTTTAAATTCTGTAAAATTCTGTCTTTATAGTTTACCCTTCGATTGCGAGGACGCAATCCTCTTAAGGGGGGTAGATTGTAAACACCCTAAATTTTCTGGAATTTTAAAATCAATTTTTGGAATTTATATGCATTTTTAGTAATTTACATAGGGCCTGTGGTGAGTTTGTAATTTTTTAATTGCCAATAAACAGCATTAAAATGAATTGAAAATATGATTTTATGGTGTAAAATAGAAAACCGGACTTAGGTTAATTTTCTGGGATTTTATTGGGCCTCAGACCTATTTTTAAAAGCCTAAAAACTATTTTCTAAATTAATTAATTAATTAATTAATATTTATTACTATTATTATTAGTATTATAATTGTTTTTATTTTGGGGGCCCGGCCCAGCCCAGTGGGCCGAGCCCATTAGGCGGCCCAACCCTCACTCCTTAGCGGGTCGGGCGGGTCCGCTCACCCGGAGCCCGCCGCCCGACCCGACCCGCATCACCTCTCCCCTGTCACCCCCACGCCGCCCCGAGAATCCGCCGGCCGCCGAGAACCGTGCGCCACGTCCGCCCCGTCCACGCCCCACGACCCCTCCGCCTTATCCTCCACGTCCCCGGCCAGCCCTCCGCGGCCAACCCCCTATTTAAACCCCTCGCCTCCGCCTCTTTCTCCCCCCAAAACCTAACCCTAACCCTAGCTACTCCGGCGAGCTCCCAGACCACCGGCGACCTCCTCCCTGCGCCGCCCAGTGCAGCGCCGACCGCCCTGCGCCACCTCCACCCGCCGTCCAGACCACCTCCTCCTCTCCCCTTCCTCCTCTTCCCCAGGCGGCCAGACCCCCGACCCCGTGTCCAAACTCCTCCCCGCTGCTGTTTTTCCCTCCGCTCGACGCCGCTCGACGACCACCGGGACCTCGCCGAGGGCCGCAGCCACCGCCCAGCGACGCCTCGACCGTCGGCCAGCCACCAGAGCCCGGACACGGCGGCAGGACGCGGACACAGCCCCTGACACGGGATTCACAGCTGAGGACACAGTACTGGACACGTGTCCAGGACACGATTCGGACTCGAAAAAGCCCCGATTTCTCGGTCCCCTTCAGGTACTCGTATCTTGCAACCCTGATCTCCGTTTTCGATTCCGTCAATTCCTACGCGAAGCCTGTATGAACCCCTCGGTGCCCGGACAAACCGCTCGGGGCATCGCGTCCTGTGGTGATCGCACACCGCGATCCAAAAACAGGAAAAAACCAGACCCTGTTTCACCCCGGAACCGAGTACGCCCCGCCAAACGGGACGACTTGGTCGCGCACGGTCTTCACAGATACGTGCGCCTCGTCGATACGGACGTGTGGGTTTTCGCGGAAGCTGATTCGGGTGTGCGTGCACCCCGAAATCAACGCGTATCCGCGGACATCGCCCCGTATCCGCCCTTTCTGCAATTCGACCTAACTTCGTGCACACACGTCAGATCGAGACGAAACTTGCGCCATCGGACTCGTAGCGATATGCTGGTCCTGTGGGTCAAGTTTGGTTCGATTCTGAGAACGTTGACGAAATCGCGTGTCGTGGGCCCCACAGGCCCCGCTCGACGGGCGATTTCGTGATCGGCTCATCGGAATTCAAATCTGAAAGTTCCGTTGGGTTCGTATCAGCATTCCTGACCTGTTGACACTAAGTTTGGTGAATTTGGAGACCGTTGACCCTGACACGTTTTTCGGTGCAAAGCGGGCCCACCGGCGGACCCCGTTTTGGCCCGAAACTGCCGTTTTTGCCCTTGTCTCCAAATTGGACTCAAGGACAGGCGTTTCCAACTATTTGACACCTTCTGAGCACGATGGTACTGTTTATTTCAGATTTCGGAGACATCTCTGGAAATTTCCGAAACCAGAACCTAAGTGGATTTCAAACACCAGGCAAGTGCACCATGCCAAACTTGCAGTCGTTATTTTCATATTTTCTGTAAAAATACTCTGTTAGATTTCTTGTGCAATTTCATATAAACTGATTTAAACTGCTTAAACCTAGAAAAACATATGACGTACCTAGTGTCCGATCATAGTCGGGTACCGACACCGTACGCGGTGTTGGGTTCGTCATTTAGAGATGGAGTTACGATCCCCTTACTCTTGTACTTGACCTATCAAGTACCCTAAAACCCAGGACACCTGACACTATCATGAACAGAATCTTCCTGAGTTATTCGTGGTGATTCTGTATAGGATACAGGACTTGACAGAGTTATTTGATTTAGACATTATGACTTGTTGCATTAGTTATAATCCCGCTGACATGGACATGAGACGTTATGGTCATGGCTTGCGTGATTACATTGGGTGGGGAGAGACACACAGGCTACAGGCTGTTCTATATATATATCTACTATTATTGTGAGGTTGTAGACTCTCCAGCAGAGCTAGACCCTTTACGTGTTATTACTGCTACCGGCTCCCCGACACAGAGCTTGTAGCGGTCTCAGCCTGAGTACTAGTGTTGCTCTCATTTGCATGTCACGTAGATGGTTAGTTACTTAGTTTACCCTGCTGATTCATTATTTATTGCACTGCTTATTCATTTTGGCTTGTATTATCTGTGCCTTGCTATGTCCACTGAGGACCTGGAATGGATTATGTCCCCAGGTTTAGCTGAGGAGCAGTATCCCGAGATATACGGGACCGGAGCTGAACCAATTGCTGGAGCTGAACCAAACACTGAGGACGAGGTGACTGCCGAGGACTTTTCCTGAGTGCCTGTTCCAGCACTCATTATTTATTTCATGTTTACATCTTTTGTTCCTGGCCTATAGAGCCAGTTTATTTCAGATTATAGTCGGATTGTTGCTCCGACTGACTTGCTGTGTTGATGTTGCTACATTATTTCCATTTGATTATGCAGTTTATTTCCTTTTCTTTGTGGATGAGATTAGCGTGACTTGTGTAGTAGACCTTATTTACAGCTTAAGTACGCCCTGATGGCTCCATTAAATTGGGTTATCCATCAGTGCGTGCTGCTGGCCATTGCCACGTGTCCAGTCCCTCGATATTTTGGGACTGGGGCGTGACAGGTGAGAATAAACAACTGAACAGAAGCAAGCATTCACTAAAACCAACACTAAGTAATCATCTTATAAAATATTACATTACTAGTGATCTTTCTAGTTTTACCTATGTTCGTTAGATGCAGCATAAGAACGGAGTCATATTACTTTCTTTTTGAAACAGAGTTCATATTCGATATTAAGCAAGCAAGCAAGACAAGCCAATTATTTTGTTATCAGGGTGTGTGCAGCGTGTCTCGTGAGCTATACTCAAAGACTCTAGGGACAAATGCACATCTAGGAACAATGCATATCTAGGGGTAGTCTTCTACCAAGCCAACACAATAAACTATCTTATATGCAATGTGGCCCCCGAGTAACTCAAGATCGGCAGCGGTTGATCCAACTAACCAATGACTCATTTATCTGATGCTATTGGCAGCTGTGACACATGGTTGCTTTCCACTATCTCTGTAGCAGCCGTGACACATGGTTCAGCTCCACCAATAGCCATTGTCCGACCGATGCGAATGCATAAAACACTATCAAATAAATTCTAGGATGCAGACGAGACGAACCATCAGACCATATATCTTTGTTGCGGATTAGCCGCCCTCACTGAATAATTCAAGCATACGATATGGTTCTCTCGAAGCACAGGTGATAGTGAACATGTTCATGCAAACTCTTAGTCTTAGACAAGCGTTTCAGGATTCTCTTAGTTAAGCAGACAAGATCGTTTCAAAGACAAGCTAGGTGAGTTCACTTATTAGCGTGCAAGGAAGGTTCTATCATTCTCTTATGAAAACAAGCATTCAAAATACTCAGATTCATTATTAAGGCGTGCAAGAATCAGAGAACGAAATTCTGCCAACTCACCTTGATACATAGTGCCGACGCGGAACGGGGCACTACATCATCCTATTATGACTATGTCTGAAACCTTCAAATTGAACGCCTAATCTCGGTTCTTCCATCACAGTACTCGACAATTTCTTTACCTTTTTTCAAACTTTTATCTCCTGACAATCTCAACGGGGGAGGAGATGGTTCATGTTTACCATCTCTAAAGGCATCTTTGTTCCAGTTTTGGACGTGCCATTAGTTGTCGGGGATATTGGATGGTAGCACTTGGTTCCGGGATAGAACCATCAACATATATAGTCCCAAAGTTTAGCTTTGGAGAAAGGGTTTGATTTGTCGAAGCCAAACCAAATATCCGACTTATTAAGCTTGATGAAGTGGGAAGAGTTTTGAGTGATGTTGGTTGATGCGAAAGAAGAAGAATAGGCCATGTGGGAAGAGAGGAAGGAAGGAAAGAAAAGAATTGAGATGCAAAAAGAGAAAAGAAAGAGGAGGACAAATGTAGGAGACTGGGAATAGGAGAGGAAGACTGAAGACACAGGTAAGATCCTAGACCTGCTCTGATACCATGTAGAAATTGATTTCCATTAATTCATATTTGTTTACAATTGTTCAGAAACATAGTAGAAGAGGTTTACAAGACAAGCGAGTAATTACAAATGAATGCTATGCATTAACTTAGCTAATTCAAAATTCAAATAAACTATTTGATATGAGTGAGTGAATGAGATGATTGGGCTGCTTTAATGCTAGGCTTGATTTAAGGAAAATATTGATTCTCTCTGTCAGCTTCCATGTCTCTCCATCGAAAAAATTAAAAAAAATTCTCCTTCACCCATCTTCCGTTCTTTGCTATGTCATGTCATGTGTTGTGTTGTATTTGCGGACATATACATCCTCTGCAACCTCTTTGTAGTTGGCAAAAACTGCATGTACTTGTAGGGACGCAACTTTGCTCGAACAATTGACTTTTTTTTGTCCCGAATTGTACAGGTTCTCGTGACAGAAAATACATCTGTCTTTATCATTATTTTCTTGTAGTACAACATGCAACGCTGTTTCGACACCAATCTATTTTTTCGTAGGCTAATCCAAATTTTTTTTTATCATCTTCTTCGACTTGTTAAAAAATTCTGGCAAGTCCTTTGATCCGTTTGGCAACAGTTCTCTAACAAGTTCTTTTGTAAACAGTGTTGTTTGGAAAACTGTCTCAAAATTGAGAATAAATGTAAATATACATGTAACAATTAGTTTGCCAAGTAATTCAAATAATGTTTTCAAAACAAGAACAAATTATAATTATAGTCCCAACTAACAAATAGACACGGACACAATCCTAGCGTGTCAGTTGGTGGTGGTCACCGGATCAGCTTGGACTCCGTCGACGGATTTGGACACGTTCGGATGGATCTTCTTCCTCCTGATCATTCTTCCAAAGAAACCAGACTTGGGCAAGTCCTCCTTGTTGTTGTCTTCCTTGTACTCTTCCATTCTCTCCATCTTCTCCTTGTGGAGCTTCTTCATCAAATAGGCTTCGGCAAGTCCTCCTCCCATCATCGATGCCATGATCACTTCTTTCTTTCCTTCTTTCTTGAAATTAAGTTGGTGTGGAGAGCTAGCTATTATATGGTTGAAGCAATGGAGATGGCATTATATAGAGAGAGGGTTCTTGGCCAAGGGTGCTTTAGACTTTAGACTAGAGTTTGTAAACGTGTTTTCCATGCGTGCGTCCCTTGATTTTTCTTTCTTTGCATCCGAGCTGCGTCATCAAGTGATGAAATGCTGGGTCCAGTAGGAAAAGAGCCGCCACCCCGGCCTAACATTGAAGGTGAGGAAGATCACTCGACTTGGAAATTTTGTTTCATGTCTCTGTCAACCCAACCAACTCACAATTCTCACCCCTTCTCCCTCTCTTTCATCCCTACAAACAAAATATTATTAGGAAATTTTCACTAAAAACATTAAAATTTAGAGAAAATATAGAGGAGAAAAAGAAAGAGAGTCTAGGATATTTGTGATGAGAGAATTCAAACATCCTTAGTAAAAATATTTTACCCGAACACAAGAAAGAATAATATGATAAAAGCGTTCTTGTTAAGAATGTTTATTCAATTTTTATTATGTTTTGTTATAGGTAAAACCAAAAAAAAAAAAAAAAATATTACTTGACGTGCGGCTGAGATTGCATATTTTTTTAGATGTCAAATTATATATCTCACAAAAACTCAATATATATATATATATATATATATATAATGAGAGATTACATCTAGAGGAATATGACCGGATCGGATTAGTCCGTTGATCGGGTCCAAGCTGGCCCCGCGTGCAGGCTTGACCGAACCAGGTCCGGGTCAAATTTCGGGCCGTTTGGGCTAATTCACATCTCGACCTAATCGTGCACATCTAAAGCATGATTTCAAATTTATTATTTAAAAACAAAATAGAAATTCAATTTTTGAAAGTAGGCTGGAGGTTGATGTCAAAATCTACTCTAAAGTATTTTCAAGTTAAAGTTAAAGTATATTGAGAAGCTATTAGTTTTCCTGTTGTTAAGATAAATTGATCAATTATTGTCTTGATATTCTCCCGAGGGCTACTTTTATGTTGAGAAAATTATTTGTTGGTCCGGACACAGTGCATTCTTTCACTTCCTAATCGTTAGATTGTATGAAAATATGTGCGTGCACATATTTTTATGACAATTTAACGATTAGCATGGAAAGAATGTACTCTCTGCCATACAATAATTTCTCTACTGAGTAATGAACCAGATCGTATCGTTTGGGATCTGTCAGTGAATTCACGACTTCCTTATATTGGGAGCATTACAGAATTCAACAGGAGACATTTAAATGGAGTAAATTCTATTGGAATAAAAACACATTCCCCTATTTGTATGCTTTTCTCTGGCGTCTCAGTCTGAATGCGATCCCAGTTAATTCGAGACTCGATCGAATGGGATTTGCATTAGCTTCCAAATGTAGATGTTGTAAATGAAGGAATGAAGAGTCAGTTGATCACCTATTTGTATCCAGTGAGTGCCAAAGCAGTTTAATTTGGATGCATTTTGCTGGATTGTTGCAACTTAATACAACATGCCTGCCCTCTCTCTTACGTAGTTGGCATCGGTAGGAACATTATTTTTGTAACTGAGTCCTTGGCAGATTTGGAAACAACGTAATTGGGTTATATATGAAAACGGGGTTCTTAATCACCATGATATCAATTATCGTGTTACTGTTGCAGTGGGTGGGATTTCCAATCTATGTGAAAAATATTTCAGAGTAGGATTGAGTATTTCTACATATAATAGGAATACCTCAATTTATTTGAACTGAATATTTCTAAATATAATAGGAATATCTCAATGGATTTGGATTTGATATTCCTACATATAATAGGAATATGTCAATGGATTTGGATTGGATATTCCTATCTATAATAAGAATGCTAGTTGTGGGTTTGAGGCTATATATAGATGTCTCCTGGCCCTAAAATCTCTCTCTCTCTAAAAAAAGAACATAACAAGAAGGAGAGAAAATGAGGCAAGAGTGTCATTGCAACATTGAAGAGGAGAAAGAAGGATTGGAGGCCGTTTCGAAGAAGGAGATCAGTTTCGATTATTTCTCGTTGTCTTTCTTCTTCGTGGTTATAATCTATTTCCTGTTCCAAAAGAGTTGTGGTGATCCGTTTGGATCGGTGAGAAGTTTGTAAGGAGTCGGTGTATTTCTTATTCCATTAGTGGAGGCTTTTCATGGTTGGACTCCGATCGTCCCGTAGTTTTTTCCCGCAAGGGTTTTTCACGTCAAAAATCTCTGTGTCTGCGATTTGTGTTTGGCATTTTTTGTTTGTGTGTTTTGCTCGGCTTTCTCGCAGGTACTCTCTGGTTTGGGGAACGATTTTCACACTTTCGTTCCCAATAAAGTGGTATCAAAGCCAGGTTCTGAAATTTCAGAAGGGTGTAAGGAGTGGACAAGCAAACCAGGAAAGAGAGATGGACGTGAAGCCGGTGCCCATGGTAAACCTGAACGGTACCAACTACCATTACTGGAGGAGCAAGATAAAGGATCTGCTATTTGTCAAGAAGCTGCATCTGCCGGTATTTGCTTCCGAGAGGCCTAGTGACAAATCCGAAGATGACTAAAATTTTGAGCATATACAGGTGTGTGGGTACATCAGATAGTTCATTGACGAGAACGTGTACAACCACATTGCCAATATTGAGCACGCGAGGACACTACGGGATAAGCTGGAATCTTTATATGCGAAGAAGACCGGAGTAAATAAATTATTCCTGATCCGGATGATGATGGGTCTGCGGTACAAAGATGGGGCATCTATTACGGATCACTTGAGTGAGTTTCATGGCGTGGTTGACCAGCTATCCTCGATGATAGTCAAGTTCGACGACGAGGTTCAGGGATTATGGTTGTTGTGTACATTGCTAGACTCGTGGGAGACCGTACGAGTGTCTATGATCGCTTATGCTCCGGAAGGCGTGGTCAGTCTGGAGTTTGCCAAGAGCGAAGTACTGAATGAAGAGATGCGGAGACGTTCTCAGGGCTTTTCATCCATATCCCACTCAAAGGCGCTTGTTTTAGAGAACCACGGAAGGGGTAAAAGCAGGGGTCTAGGCGGTGGCAGAGACAAAAGCAGAAAAAAGTCCAAGGGTTGGTACGAGGACTCGGAGTGTTACCATTGTGGCAAGAAGGGCCACATCAAGCAGAACTATTTTGCTTGGAAGAGAGAGCAGCAGGGCGACAAGGGGAAGCAAAGTGAGAATACTACAGCGGCGGCCTCGACACATGGAGGTGACGTGATCATTGTAGGTGATGAGGTAGTTATGAACCTCGCCTGCGATGGCAACTCTTAGTTGGTGGACTCAGGTGCTTCAGCGCACGTATCTCACAACATGGCACTATTTACTACATACACAACAGACGACTGTGGAGTATTGAAAATGGACAATGGAGATATGTCAAAGGCGGTTGCCATTGGAGATGTGCATTTGAAGACAAAGATAAGTGCAGTTCTTATTCTCAAAGATGTCCGCCAGGTCCCTGATATCCGTTTCAACCTGGTGTCAGTTGGAAGTTGGATGACGAGGGTTTCTTCAGTCTTTTTAGGAATAATCAGTGGAAGCTTTCCAGATGTTCGTTGGTGATTGTCAGAGAAAGCAAGAGATTCGGACTCTACTATATGGAAGGGAGCACACAGGGGCACAGGAGGTTAACGCAGATACTAATGCGTCTAATGAGTTATGGCACAGGCGGCTCAGCCATATCAGCGAGAAGGGGATGAGCTACTTGGTGAACAGGAAGGTGATTCTAGGGCTAAAGTCTATAAAGTTGGAGAAGTGTACGCATTATTTGGCGGAAAAACAAAATAGGGTATCTTTCCAAAGTCACATAAGTTCAAGGAAGCCGGGGTTGCTCGAGTTGATTCATACGGATGTCTGCGTTCCTACGTAGGTAAAATCCATTGGTGGTGCTTCTTATTTTGTAATATTTATTGATGACTGTTTTAGGAAGGTTTGAGTCTATACCTTAAAGACCAAGGATCAGGTGATGCTCACTTTCAAGGAGTTTCAGAACTCCGTTGAAAGGGAGACGGGAAAGAAGCTACTTTGTGTTCGGTTGGACAATGGCGGCGAGTATATCGGTCCCTTTGATGTTTATTGCAGAGAGCAAGGGATACGATACCAGAAGACTCCACCAAAGACACCGCAGATCAACGGTGTAGCAGAGCGGATGAACAGGACGCTTATGGAGATGGTGCGATATTTGCTGTCAAAAGCAAACTTGCCAGGCAGTTATTAGGGTGAGGCACTTTACACAGTTGCTTATGTTATTAATTTATCTCCTAGTGCTCCTTTGCAGGGTGATATGCCTGACAAAGTATGGTACGGCAAAGAGCCGTCATACAATCACCTGCGAGTGTTTGGTTGTAAGGCCTTCGTGCTTGTACCAAAGGACGAGAGATCCAAACTTGAGCCAAAGATGCGATGGTACGTCTTTGTCGGCTACGGTCGGAATGAGTTTGGCTATAGACTCTACGATCCAGTAGAAAAAGCTCTACAGAAGCAGGGATGTGGTATTCGTCGAGGATCAGACCATGACCAACACTCAGGATTCTGAGATACCTTCTGAGACTGAAGAATTACCTGAGTTAGAGTCATTTTGCTTCGAGTAGTTTTCAGAGGATATCGCAGAGGATCCAGTTATGGGAGAGCTAGTACATGGAGTTGCTCCCAACCATGATCATCAACCTACTGATGGTGGTCAGGGTGACCCTCAGGAGGATGAGCATGCCGAGAAGGCAGTTCCTGAAGGGGAGGAGGCTGTAGATATACAGCCAGCACCAGTGGTTACGTTGAGAAGGAGCGATAGAGAGCGTCGATCATCTATGAGATACTCACCAGGTGAGTATGTGCTACTGACTGACGGGGGAGAACCCAAAAGTTTTACAGAGGCTATGGAAGATGAACACAGGCATGGATGGAGGGCATGCAGGAGGAGATGAGTTCCTTGGAGGCCAACTCTACTTATGGTCTGGTACGGTTGCCAAAGGGCGAGAAGGCTTTGAAGAATCGATGGATATTCAGAGTAAAGTAGACAGATGATGCTACTCGCCCTGGATACAAAGCGAGGCTAGTAAGTAAAGGCTACGGTCAGGGGAAAGGCATAAATTATGATGATATCTTTTTGCCAGTCGTTAAGCAGTCGTCTATTCGGGTGGTGCTAGCTTTGGGAGCCAGTTTTGACTTGGAGATCGAGCAAATGGACGTGAATACGGTATTCCTCCAAGGTGATCTTGAGGATGAGTTGTACATGGAACAGCCAGAGGGATTCTGTGAGAAGAGAAAGTCATATTTTGTCTGCCGGTTGAGGAAGAGCTTGTATGGTCTGAAATAGGCTCTGAAGCAGTGGTACAGGAAGTTTGAGTCATTTATGGGGGAGCATGGCTATGCATGGACGATGTCGAATAATTGTATTTTTGTGAGGTACTTCGCCGAGAATAATTTCATCTTTTTGTTGCTTTATGTTGATGACATGTTGTTGGTGGGTCAGAATGCCACCAAGATAGAAGAATTGAAGCACCAACTGGGTGCGGCCTTCTCTATGAAGGATCTGGGTGTAGCAAAGGCTATTCTTAGGATGGAGATCAGCTGAGAGAGAGAGAGATTCCAAGCTGCTATACTTGTCCCAAAAGAAGTACATTTACCGGGTACTTCAACATTTCGGGATGGACGGGTCAAAGAAAGTGAGTAACCCCCTTGCGGCTCACTTTAAGTTCACTGGGGAGCAGTGTCCATCTGCCGAGGATGAGAAGGAATATATGGAGCGGGTTCCATATGCCTCAGCCGTAGAAATTCTTATGTATGCTATGGTATATACGAGGCCAGACATTGTTCACGCAGTCGACACAGTTAGCAGGTACACTTCCAATCCTGGAAGGGTACATTGGAGTGGGGTCAAGTGAATTCTACAATATCTTCAGGGAACTACCGATTGGAGACTTTTATTTGGTGGTGACAAGCCGAAGATGGTTGGGTATACCGACACTGATATAGCTGGAGATGTAGACATGAGACGATAGACTTCGGGCTATGTGATGATGTTTGTTGGTTGAGCAGTATCATGGCAGTCGCATTTTAAGAAGTGTGTTACCTTGTCAACGACAGAGGCAGAGTATACATTGTGCGACGGAGGCTTGCAAGGAGTTACTGTGGATGAAGAAGCTATTGCAGGAAATTGGGCTAAAGTAGGAGCAGTATCATTTGCTTTGCGATAGTCAGAGTGTTATTCACCTTGTGAAGAACCAGATATTTTATAGCCGGTCCACGCATAATGAGACCCAGTATCATTGGATACGGGATGCTATTGAGAAGAAGGAAGCGGCGCTTGAGAAGGTTCATACAGACGACAACGGAGAAGATATATTCACAAAGATTCTTCCAAAGGAAAAGTTTGAGTACTGTAAGCATATCATCGGGATGACGATCCCCTCCACATAGTTGTGAAGGAAAAGATTTGTTGGAGTGGGTGGGGTTCCCAACCTATGTAGAGAACACCCCGAAGTGCAACGAGCGCCGTCTGTGGTCAAAGAAGCTTGGGGAGGCGACAAGAGCCATTCGAGAGGTCAAAAAAACTCGGGAGGAAGGAGGAGGAGCAGCTGCTGTACAGGGGGAGACAGAGTTCGGGCCAAACTCGGTCCGAGTTTGGTGTGGTGTTCCAGAACCTCAAAACCGAAGTTGGTCCGAGTTCGGTCGACGGGCTGAACAAAATTTCAAAGGTATTTTATACACCGTTGGATCATATCCTACGGTCCAGGATTAGCTACGGGATTATGGGGTATATATTAGGTTTTTCCTAACCCTAATTTCCAATCAATCAAGCTAACACATAACATATCATCTCAAGGAAAAGGATAAAAGGAGGCAAGAGTGTCATTGCAACTTTGGGAAGAAGAAAGAAGGATTGGAGACAGTTTCGAAGGAGGAGATCATTTTGTGTAATTTCTTATTGTCTTCTATCTTCGTGGTGTGATCTATTTTCTATTTCTAAGTGTTGTGATGATCCGTGTTAAATCGGAAGAAGATTGTAGAGGATGTATTCTCTTTATTCCATTAGTGGAGGTTCTTTAGGGTTGGACTCCGATCGTCCCGTATTTTTTTCCCGCAAAGGTTTTCCACGTCAAAATTCTCTGTGTCTGCGGAAATTATTTTTTTGTGATTTAGTTTTTGATTTTGTGCGTTGTATTGCTCGGTTCTCTCGCAGGTACTCTCTGGTTTAGGGGAAGATTTTTGCCCTTCTTTCCCAACAATATTGCGGATGGTGATCAGCTATTTTGCAACTGCCATCTTCAGATGATCTATTTCCTACATAAAAATACTTTAAATGATATAAAGAAGTAATCCCCTTATTGCTCAATCATACACTCTATCACAATCAAAAGAATTAAAGAAAAAAATAAGATATAATAACTAAATAAAAAGGCCAATGTACCTGCCTCAATAATGTGTCAACACTTGACAATGTATTTGATACTCACTGGTAATCTAGAACTCCAAGGATAAGGAAACAATGTTTCTCAATTCTCAATGGCATGCGACAATGAGCGACATTGTTCTCACAGATGACTCCTCTCACCACCATGCTAAAAAAAAGGAGTAGAAACACCATTAGTATTCAACATACACCAGCATACAACTAAAATAATTTTAATTTCATAAAATTTATTATAGGGGAAACAATAGACACCAAAAGAAGGCCACTATGGGCATGCCAAAACACAAAAGAGATTAAGGAACTTCTAAACTCTTTGCTTGAGGCTGCTCACTTGAAATTCGATTAACAAGAGTTTAATGCATTGAATAAAATAAATCAAACAGTACTCGAGGCCTTTTACTAAACTTCTAATAAAAATAGGGAGCAAGTTAACTTTTACTAGGATGACAACAAACTATACACACCATTCTTCCTCCTTGACTAGTGTCGGGTTTTATCAGAATACAGCTTCCCATGATAAAGTTGTAATTATTTCTAACGAATTATGCTTATCATCTTCCTTCCCAATTGATAAATTTTTACCCTGAAGAAGTGAGCTACCAAATCCCTAAAATGTCCATCAATAATATTTTTCATGAATTTCCTATGTTCTTCATTAGATCGATCTCTGCTCCGGTACTCACCACTGCCAAAACTGTTTAATGAAAGTAAATATCCCCTCTCTCCGGTAGCTTCCTCATCATCGTCATCATCAAACAGAGTAGTCTCTCTTTCATCTTCTTCATCTTCAGGCTCAGGAGGAGGCCAGAGTAGTTTGCTCTATATTTGAACTTTCATTACCATATATAGCAGAAGAAGAATAGCACTCATAGATATTATCATTTCCCCTTCCTTCTTACATCTTTAGTTTACAAAGATACATAAAACTTTGTATTACCCTGTACTTGAGAGCTAATCCTAGGGTCGATCTTTTTTTGAAAGGATAAACCTTATCTGATCTATAACCTTGGTCGGTCTCCTCACACTCATCCGAGCCATAATACACATCATAAGTTTGGAAATGGCATCTCAGAATCAAAACGACAAGCACTATATTCATCATCACTCCTGGAAGTAAAAGAAAAAAAGCAAATGGTGAAGCACCTTCAGGATATATTGAGACTAATTGGATATTCATCTTTCATTCAAAGATTAATCTAGGGAAATATATTTAATATAATATGAATATTGCATGAGTTAATGTGATGGAAGACTAAATAAAATATAACTTTACAAGAGAACTGAGAGGTGATAATTACTGAGAAAATCTACCAGAATATACCATTAGCAAAAAGATATAACAAACATAATAATTTGGATTGACATTGAGTGGGAGGAGATAGAAAACAGCTAAATGACAACTAAGTAAAAGAAAGAAAGAAAATGATCTGAGAAGGAGTATAAGCATGATATCAGAAAATCTAGGCTGAGACTAGGCAATTAAGAGCTTTAAAAGACTTGCAAGGTTTGGAGGAGAATGACAAATAGATAATACCATGCATTAGAATGAAAAGATAAAACAAGGCAAATGTTCAAGAAATCTTGAAAAAGGTTTAAATATCATAAGAACATCAGTAAGTATGATCAAGGTTGGAGGGATTCGATTAATGCCCTAGGATACAATTGATGACATCAAAGAGAATCAAAAGGCAATAGATTTTCTAGTGCGTATCAGAGCACTAATGGGTGTGTGCAGAAACTCCAGGTGAGCTGCACCATGTAGAGTGTTCTACCAATATATTAAAAATAGTTGAGTTGCAGCAGCAGCAAGAGTAACAAGGGACAGTTGCAGCAAGTGTATAGGAGTATGTGTGTGTCAATTTATGATCTGTGTGCAGGAATTAAATGTTATAAATTGTTAGGAAGTCAACAGTCCAAAGCTCCTGATCTCAAACACGTTATATCAAAGACAGAGACATCGACCATATCTCAAGATGATGAAGACGTTGATGAGACTGGGTCGAGCCTAAGGATATTGAACTGGTAATGACACAGTATGTTGTAGTGCAGACTTAATACCATACTGTACCAAACATTGGAAGTTTTATGGTCAAGAGAACACACAAATTAAATGCATGTTCACTGAAGTAGATGAAGTCCAAAATTACCTTAATAGATTGGTTAGCTTAGGAACTGCGAAACATGATCCATCCAGGTATCTAATTAGAGTACCAGGAAGAATCTGAATTATACCTTTGATTTATTCTTCTCACAACCAGGTTTTGTTGCAACAAGAACCATCTCTTGATGAGTTTTGCTAGGGGAGTTTGCACTTACAACCTTTTCAGAAAAGTTGGAACTGGTATCAGAAAGTTCAAACAATAGAATGAAGAGGAAAGACAAAAAAAAAGCTAAAGTTCATATTTGTACCTTCTCTAATTAATTTAATGATGGTAGCTTTTTGGATGAAATGATTTTAGTAAAAAGGTAAAAGTTCATATTTGTTAGTTCTTCAAGTGTTTATGTTGCTAGTCTCATGTACTAATGTATTATCAACCTTAAAGATTTCATGATTTTTCATGGAGCATAATATTAAGAGACTGATTCAAACAATTAAATAGGTACATAGGGGAGCAAATGTATTACTATTATATGTAGCTAAAATCCCTTCTTAGATTGCTGCGATTTGGTTTCAAGTTATTCTCGAGCGTCTCATAGTGTATGTCAGGTAGTTTGTGCTACATAGATGGGATATTCGTGCTTATCAGAACATGTATCTAGTACTTGTTGAATACAACTAAAAAATAACAAGGATAACTTACAGACCATTCAAAGATGGATTCCCCCTTTCTGGCATAGGACTCTTCGATGCCTCCTCAATGTACAAGGAACCAGGAATCTTATGTTCTTCTCATGTACAGTAGAATAGTAACAAGAGAATTATTACTAAATGGATACGTCAAACAAGGAACAAAAAGGATGAAAAAGTAGATGCCTCACAAATATTGCACTTATAAAGAAGACCAAAAGAATGAATCCAAATATTAAGAAAATAGTGTCAATATACTTCTATACTAAGAAAGTAGTACTGTGAGCAGTATCTTAAAGTGTTTCTCATCATAGCCCCAAAAAATCAACCAAGAAAATATGTTGGGAATACCAGCAACATGAAAGAAATGAACCTTCCAAACAGTAATATGAAAACCCAACAAATATCATTTTCAATAACTGTTAACTAATAACGACTAAAGTGAGGTAACATTCAGATGAGAAGTAGAATATGTCATTTCAAAAAACTATATAAATGCATGGTTCATAAAATAGACCTAAAACATGCCAATCATTTCATTGGCATTAAGTAAATTCACTTTATCGTCTTCAAGACCCTATGTTGTGTGGATATAAATATGACACAATAATTCAACACTTCACCAATTCATTAGGGACCTAATAATACAACGACGGTTGAATGAAACTAATATCCTTACAAATCATGTAATACCATAACAACAACCAAAAAGCTTATTTTGGGAAAACATGCGTATACATCCTCCAGGTACTTTGAGCACCCTAGTCTCGACAAGAGAGATGAAAACATTATAGGACACTAAGGATGGGTTTGGTATTATGAAGCTAATAAGTTGATGTCATAAGTTGCTAATTGAACTTGTTTTCTATATATGCTAAAAGTAGTTGTCAAAAGCAATGAGGTATTTGGTAAAAAAAACCTACTTTTCAGTGCAAAAAATATTAAAAATGACCAAATTAGAAATGTATTAATAAAAAGATGAGATATAATATGTGATTTTATTTAAAAAATCAAAGGGTAATTTTGTAAAAGAAACACATAATAGCTGAATAACTTTTGAAAGCAATCACAAGCAATTATGAATAAACAATCACAAGCAATTTTCGTAGGCCGTATCAAACCAACCCAACGGTACAATCACAACAAATCAAATATCAAGGGCATTATCACCAAATCCAATCAAAATCACAAAACAAAATAATATTAATCAACAAAAACTATAAACTTGAAATTAGAAACACAATATTCTGATACTTCCAGGATACAATACATTGACAATACCAAAGAACTAAAAATTATGACTGCCTGAAAAAAATGGCCTAATGGCATTCCAAAGATAACATTCCATCTTCACGTGTATAATACATAAATCATAGATATTCAAATTGGAAAGCTAAAGTTCTTTCTTTAGTCGTTACCATGTCCTATCGTGTGAGGAACTCTACAAAATACTAGGGCACGCCAAGATCTATCTTGTTGCAGTTTTCGCCAAAAATTTTGAAGTTCAAAAACATACAATCTTCAGAGACCTTGAGAAAACACTTGAACTCATGAACCATAAATAAGGATATGATATCCAAACAGCAACATAAAACCCACCAAGAACATAATACGTGTTGATTACGGCAGATAGAATTTGACGAAGAAGCTATGAGAAAATAAGTTTGCTGAGGCTAAAACTAAGTTTCGTTTGTCCTGTGCACAAAAAAACCCTCAATTGCATGGCATAAAAATCGTTGGTTGAACTGGATCTACAACCCTAGCTTGCATGAGCATAAAATTGAATTACAAATAATAAATCAAAGATATTATACTATATGGTGAAGATCGAAGTTGCCGTATTGTAAAAATCGAAGGCTAAGGGAGAGGGTTTTCTCGAAAGGAGGGAGAGGGGTTTTCTCGAGGGAGAGGTTTTTGATGAGGGATACCCGGAAAGGAGGGAGTGGGGTATCGTAGGCCGCCAACGAGTGGTGAGGGAGAGGGTTTTGCTGAGGGATACCCGGAGTGGAAAGGGAGAGGGTTTTCTCGAGGGAGAGGAGGGGAGGGGACGTCTTCATAGGCCTCTAGGGAGTAGTGAGGGAGAGGTTTTTCTCGAGTGGGAGCAGACATCTCTAAGGAGGGAGAGGGTTTTTCCATTTTGCTGAGGGAGACTCGGAGTGGTAAGGGAGAGGGTTTCTCAAGAGAGAGGAGGGGAGGGGACGTCTTCGTAAACCGTCGGGGAGTGGTGAGGGAGAGGGTTTTGTTGAGTGGGAGCAGACATCTCTAAGGAGGGAGAGGGTTTTCTCGAAATCGATCGAGAGTTTGCTCTCTGGGTTGTATGATAAAAAAGAACCACAACCATCAATAAATATAAAAAAATTGTGAAAACTACTGTAATAGTAACTGAAAAAATTGCGGCAATTTTCTCGCACATATATTAGTTTATGGTTATCACCAAAACGTTAATAAATAAAATAATGTTTCTTGACGGTTCCTCTAAAACCGTCAACTATTATGGTATAAATTTTCTAAATTGACATAAAACGTAGATTTTTTTGACATATATCTAAAACCGTCAAGATAACCCCTTTCCTTGACGGTTTTTCACGACCGTCAAGAAATAAACTGTCAAAAAATATCATTTTTCTTGTAGTATTTTTCAACCCATTGTGTACGTGACTTGTTCAGCTGGACACGTAGTCAGCACTGATCGTACGAAAAATCTTCTCCGGTTGTAACAAAAAGATCCCGTAAATCAATAGCCGCATAACGTCATGGCCGCATAGCATTGTGGTCGCATATGTGCTCTCGTTTGGTCATGATCGGATGGACACTCTGGCCACATGATGGAGAGGCTGCATGGGTCTATAGTCGCATATGTTCTTTCATTTGGGCCTTGGTCGGATGGACACTCTGGCCGCAAGATGGAGAGGTCGCATGGATCTGTAGTCGCATAAGTGCTCTCGTTTGGCCTTGTTCGGATCGACCCTCTGGCCGCATGATGGTGAGGGCGCATGGGTCTGTAGCCGCATATGTACTCTCATTTGGCCTTGGTCGGATGGATACTCTGACCGAATGATGGCAAGGCCGCATAGATCTGTAGCCGCATATATGCTCTCGTTTGGCCTTGGTAGGATGGACACTCTGGCCGCACGTCATTGTGGCCGCATATGTGCTCTCATTTGGGCCTTGGTCGGATGGACACTCTGGCTTCATGATGATGAGGCTGCATGGATATGTAGTCGCATATGAGTGAGAACATGGCATGGTACGTCTTACGAGGCCATCAATGAGCCGATATGATTTTTTATCTTTTTTTGAGCCACAGTCTTTACAAATCTCGAAGCGTCTCAGTGTTATTAGTGAGGTGTCGGAGAATTTGACATACATCGAATGATGTGTTAGGGAGGTCTTATGTTGCTCCATGCTCTATGGTTATTCAGACCGCATGTTACTCTTATGTGGCTTGGTTGATCAGGCCGCATGTGATCTCCTTTGCGGCCTATTTTTGAGGAAGGACATGGCCTGCCGTGATCATAATTTATCTAGCCAAATCGTCCAACTTCAATGTTACCGTTCGATAAATTCGTAGTCTACTTCTAGCATTCCTCAAACAACTAAGTTCAAATACTCAAGACAAAGTCTATCTACCTTTGTTACGTTCTATTTCATCGAGTTTGTCTGAATAATCATCGAACATGTTCCCGCGAGTTCGATCATCCCCGCTGGACGTGAAATCACCAAGCCAGCGCTCCCACGGGATAATCGTTCTCAGCCGGGCATGATTGTCGAGTGTTATCTTTTAAACTCGATTCAAGATCATTCGTCCAATTCAAGTTTAATCCGTTATCGCTTACCTCAATCATCGAACCATAGTAATCCTTTACTTGTATCAATCCGTGTTATCTTCCAACTATCGATAACATATTAAGTCTATTTATTTAAAACCATAATTTTTATACTCAATCTAACTTCTATCGAGCGATATCCTACTCAAGTTTTAATTCGTTTGATTCAATTCGAAATAGCACGCACTATCCACCAAGTTTTCTCGACCAAGATATTGATTCCATTATCTTGAATCCCTATTCGATATAAGCCTTATCACTTCTTTGATATATTCTCAATGGTTCGAACCAACTATCACACGATACCTCTGAATTTGCTACTTGCTAGGCATTCTTATACTAAGGCTTTGCACAATCACGTCGCTTGCTAATAGACTCATTGGTTATCTCAAAACCCTCAATTTTTGCTCGAATATTTCCGAAATGATCCATACACCCTCAAGGTTTGAGATACTCGACAATTCTCAAAACTCCATCCCTATCCTTAAATCGATTATTTGTTCCTGAGCTATTGCATACACCACTCAGAAATTGAGTCATCCAATTAAATTCTCGATAGTGTTCGCATCACTCGCTCGCATATCCACAAATTTGTTCCTTAGAACTCATGTGTGATACCTAAGCGTTGCCTCGATAAATCTCAGTCTCGTATATACCCCTATCGATAGTCATCCAAGTAAACCATATTTGATATGTATATGTCGACACGAAATACCATCCAAACTATTTCTTATAATCCAAGCACAATCCTGTATATTCGACATAGCGATAATCTGATAACGTTTCTATCGGTTGTCATTCTAAGTCTGACTTATCCTTATCTGAACGATATCCTAATCTCGCTCGCAAATTTGATCGCACCAAAGGGTCTTGACGTACGATACTCAACACAACTTAGCCGAAAGGTCGTGTGCATAGCTAACCATCCGAATGTTATTCTATCTTGCACACTAACCCGCTTGGTAATCACGTATAGGTATTCGGGTTCGCACATAACTTGCCAATTCTAGCACGAGTCTATTCCCACAAAGTCTAACACAGGTCGGCACAAGGGTCTTCACATAATTATCATGTTTAAGCAATCATATCATTCACATATAATTTTTAAAAATATGTAGACTCGTTGTATGGAACATCCCAACAAAACAATGAGAGAGAGCATTTTATACATAACCTACGAACGAGCTTTCAAAACTAAGATAATCGATACGAAGTCCAAGAACGTAAAGCTGTGCTCTGATACCAATATGTCACGCCCCGATCTCCCGCAGGATCGGTCATCCCAGCTAGGCGCGAATCACCGCACAAGCGCTCCCGCGGGACGATCTTGCCCATCAGGACGTGATGCCACACGAGCACAAGCTAGGTGTGAATCACCTAGCAAGATTATGATCCGAACAGGTGATGAAATAGCTAAGCTACAGAGTCGCACAGATAATCTGAATACAGCAAAAAAAAAACCGAACATGCGATTGGTAACAAGTTCATATAGTCGTCATAGCGGAAGCATTGAATAACACAAGTATGAATGTAAAACAAGAGTCTATTGATATTGAATCAGTATTACAAGCGGCGCTAGGCCGAGATTATAAGTCAATCAAGCCCTCTCTCTCGAAACAATAAAAGCGTGCCAAGTGGCTACAATTGTGGAATGATACATAGGCAATTTTCCAAAATTATGTCTTGTATATGTACTTTAGTTCCGGATGCAACACTCTAAGGCTCTAGAGCAAACTCCACGCCTTAGCGCGCACAAGGGGTTTTCGCACCGAACGAGATTCTCCCGCACCCTGCAAGTAATCTGGTGGGTTACCATGAATGCACTGGTTGGGAGGCTTCTTGCCTGCTCGATAAATCCAAACACGTTATATAGGTTTCGTGCACCATCTATTAAGTTGTCTTTCTAGTCTTACCTTAGGATCGGTTTCATGGCATAATGTAAAGCCTAACTCGTGTGGCAGTGTACCGTGCGATATACGAAAAATACGGTAAAACTTACCAACTTACCATTCTTCCTTCCCTGTCTAAAGATAAAACTAAGTTAAACCAAGCACGAATATATATAATAAAATCCAAGAATTGCATAAGCAAACATAAGTATCACGAGCAAATTTCTGATTCAGGTGCACAAGTTATAAGGATTACACATATGGGTTACAATAGATTGCTCAGGTGTTCAAATTACTGATCGATGCAATGACTCGCATGCGGATTACCGCTAAGCAAGATGACTTAATCTATATGAATATTTATTGCTGGCATAGCCATAAAGGACCACGATGTAGTCATGAGCGAGAATGGTATGTGACTCAAAGAACATGAGACATCATATGACATCCTGCCCGATCACGAGACTACGTACTCTTAGAGCGAGAATGACGTGCAACGAAAGTAACACGAGGTGCTACATGCCATCCTGCCCTAACACGAAGACTAACACGATGTTCCGTCCGGATCGGATCGACCCCAGTGCCCCGGTGACTGTCCACAGGAACATATTAAAATACCTTGTGCATAAGTTGTCCACGATATGCAAGTCTTGGATCTTCCAGATTCATGACACGACATATTCAATTCTTGTTTCTTGTTTACACTTGTTGGCTGCCAGAGCTGTCTGATTCAGTACTGAAAGAGTATTACTCCACGAGCTGTGATTCTTGCTTTACTTGACATGATAAAATCTCCTAGTTTGGGAACTACCTTAGCGACCTAATGGTCCCGAATACTTTCAGGTTCATACTTGCACGGGACGACTATTCGATAGTCTTCCAGCGAACTAGATGAATGCAAGACACGGATCGTGTTACTTGATCGTGGCATAAAATTATGTGACAAGCATTGAAATGAGATGAGCGAGTACTAGTTAGCATATAAGGCAAGCAAGCATAAAACAGTAAAACATAAACCTTTACACTAGCGCAAGACTACGGTTAGTGCGAGAAGTAAAACCGTACAGGGGCATATCGGGCAACATAATCTATAAGATGAGCAGTGTAAACATGTGAAACAGTGTACTACGAAGAGTATATAATGATCTACTCAAAGTATTAGCGGAGTCTACTTGCACGAAGCTAAAGTAGCATGCGAGTGTCCAACTATAAGCCAAGTTTTATTTTTATGTTATAACACAAGCAATACAAGATAGGATTATTCCCTTAGCTAGGTGCGTTATATTCTTTATTACCATACAAGAGGTGATTCTCCTAGCGACTAGCATGTATCGTCCATGTTTTATATGTGCAGGCAAAGCAATGACAAGTTTATTGTAGCCACCCACCTTAACAATGAATCGCATCGGTCGAGCGATACTCCGAGCGCACATTTGAAAGTCTAAGTCTGAACTCCTGAAGGGCCAAGTCTGAATTTTTTTTGCCTCAAGCGATTCTTCTCGCAGAGCAAAGTGAGATGGGTCATCGCACTTGCGTCATTTGAATCGGCTATCCGCATGAGCGAAATGGGTCGTTACAGTCTACGATGACAACCCAGGCTGGAAGGGGCCAAGGTGTCATTCATTCCTTCATATTGGTTTATAAGTTCACTCCAATGCTCAGTTCACTAACTTTGTTACATTGATGTGTTGTAGGTGCAGAGACCCACGAGGAAGCTCTCCCCGAGCATGCAAAAGAAATAGTTGTTGCACAACCAGAAATAACTCCTGTAGCCGATGTTACTGAAACTACTAGTGGTGTCGGGGAAGAAGGGATAGTCGACTCGGCAGACCTTGCAGTAGTATCATCCAGCATCGAGTTGTTGGCACTGACTGTTGATCGCGGTGGGGTCGGTTTTGTTGCCAAGTGCGCCACCGCCTGCGTCAGGAAGAGGAGGAGGTCGTTGCTGTTGTCGCATGTTTATCGGGAGGAGGAGGAGGAGGAGGGTCGGGAAAAAGGGGGAGTAGGAGTAAAAAAATTGGGCTCGATTTGGAAATGAGAAGAAGAAAGTGTTCGAAAAATTTAATAGCGACGAAAATTTGATATATGATTCATAACCACAAATTCATTGATAGTTAGTCATAGATATGTTGCTAATTAGCGACCAACCTACTTTCGTCGATGCGTTCCATCAGTGTTTTGTCATATTTTTGTCATGTATCACCCCAATGAGTATCATTTTCTTCACAAGTTTGATCATTTATGTTTCGATCGTACTGTTGTTAGCAACTGTGTTGCATAATTGTCATTTCAGCAAAGTCAAGCTTGTAATCTTTATTTCCGTTCAAGTTGTTGTAATTGTCGTTATACACATTGTAATTTTTGATTATTTTTACGTACTTTGTACGATCTTTGTAACCCGAAAACAACAGTTTTGCATTATATGTCGTGCAATACTGTGAGTAATTGGATTGCTATGTTTTATTATTATCATTTATCAATAAGAAAGAAGATTGTCGGATTATAGTTGTAATCTTTGTGTTTATCTATAACATTTACCGTCTTCTAAAAAGGAAAAAGAAAAAAAAAAGGTTTGCTATGTAACATGTCAATAAGTGTTTATTGTTTATTTCTTTATGAATATGGGCTGATTGCTGCCCAACAAATACACAATATGTTTGTACTCATTAACTCTTTTGTATACAATTCAGAGAAGTAAAGATTATATATATTTTTATTCGATTCCATTATGATTGTAATTACATTGCAGTGAACCAAACGACCCTAATAATCAACAGCAGTAGCTACAAATAAATGACAGGACTTCTAAACAAAGTTGCTCCAGAATAGAGTAAACAAAATACAAGCTCACAGTAACCATATATCTCCCAAATGCTCCTAATTAATGTCATGGAGCTCTCCTCTTCAAGAGAGTACATGCCAGTTTATTCAAACAACATAATCAACAACAAACTATTTTTTGCTACAAATTAATGCACGAAGATAGAAATAAGGGACCAGTGTTGCTCTTGGTTAATTTTTTGGTCGCTGGTCACTTATCACGAGATCACATTTGAATGGATTTTCTTACTCTTTTAAAGATCATATACCATATGGACTTCTCCTTCTTCTCACTAGAGCCCTTTCCTACTGGACTCTCCTCTCTACTCTTCCTCATCTTCTCTTTGTGTTGCTTCTTCAGTACATAGATCTCGGCCACGTCCACTCCCATAGGTGCCATTGCCAAGAACTCGCAATTAGTAAGAGTACTTGTGTTTAGTGTAATAGGCATGGAACCATTCAAAATTCTTATATAGGAGTTTAGAGATTGATTGATTGATCAATTACTTGCCAAGGCTTCTGAGTGCTGACTGATAAGTGTGTTGAAATTAGATATGTTATCCTTTCTTGGTGTCCAAGAAGTCGATGATACACGGATGTTGTCAATATGGAATGGTCAACATTTTAAAAGGCACGTTTTCTTTGTATGAATTTTTAATTAGAGTAAACTAGAGACTCTAGTAAAGTTGATGATATGCCCTTGGTTAACTGAAATAAATAGAGTACAATCTTACAATTTAATAAGCAGGTTGGTTCGATTCGTTTTTCACTCTGCTTGTTTCTACGGCAACTATCGAACGAGCATTTTCAGCTATGAAGCATGTTAAGAGTGCTCTTCGTAGTAAGATAAATGATGAGTTTTTAACCGATTCAATGGTTATATTCATCGAATGAGAGAGATCAAAAACTATTGATTCAGATTCGATAATAGATGAATTTTATTTTTTGGAGAATCAATCAGTCCAGCTTCAATAGAAAGTCTTGTATGCACAATTAGTCTTTTTTCAATATAATTATTTGTAAGAACTTACTAAGTTATCTATAGTTTATTTTTTTTCTTTTTGTTAGTTTTGTGAAAATTAAAATTTTATAAACATACATGACTGTTTTGATCAATTGATGTTGTTTTATATTGTCAAATTTTTTGGACTAAGTATAACATATTTTTAGTTCAATGCAGGACGACTTGAATTATGGTTTCGTCCTTGACTAGAGTCTCATCTATGATATTTTTCTATTGATAAAAGAGTCCTTTTTTTTTTCTTGTGTGTGTGTGTATGTGTGAGAGAGCACGATAAGGAAAAGCTATCAGAAGTATGATTTTACATTTCAGAATTCATATGATTGTCATTCTGAGCATTTAAGAATGTCTGTATTCTGGAATCTAAATTAGCAGGTTGGAATTTCAATTTTTTTCTCCGCATAAGTAGTCAAAAAAACTTTTAATAAACAATTATTGTTATCTTAAAATTTATATGTTACTATTTTTTGTTAACATCTCTATTATTATAATGTAGCTTAAAAAAGTTCAAAATTGAGCCGTCTAAACCTTATGTATATTATCAACTAATTAATATATAAAAAATTAACTATCCATACGTAGTTAATGAAAATACTTCTAACTACATTAACATATCACAAATTCTAAAATATATTAAATATTCAAATTTATTTAAAGTAAGTACATG
The DNA here is from genome assembly GCA_036927795.1 of Iris macrosiphon. Lineage (NCBI taxonomy): Eukaryota > Viridiplantae > Streptophyta > Magnoliopsida > Asparagales > Iridaceae > Iris > Iris macrosiphon. The sequence continues at coordinate 19,493,999 of JAYESA010000013.1, forward strand.
ATATTATCTACTAGACACATATCAAAAATTCTTAAAACATATCTATAACAAATACTAATTAAAATATATTGAAATCAAATTTAAAATATTTTAATATAATTTAAATTTGTATCTAATTTTTTAATAATATCATAGAATTTTTTTTTTTTGTACATACAACGCACGTGAACGTGACTAGTATAAATTAATGTTGTATAAGTATCACTAAAACATAATAACAAGCATATGAAAATATCGAATTGTGCTTTAAAAGAACAATTTAATAAGAGCATATATATAGTCTCAAAAGAAAAAGTAACGAGAGCCTAAAGATTGAATTTTAGAATTATTCTAGCAAATTTGTATTGCTAACGGATCACACCCCCATCTAATGTGACCTGGAAGCTGACGAACATATATAGAAGTATAATCTGAAAGCTTATATAGTTGTATTAATTATGAAGGGTTCTTATAGTGTATTTTGGACTGAATTTTCCTCCATTGTTAGGTCTTTGATAACTTACTGGTCGGTGTAGGAATAAGTCTGACAAAACTTCAGATTTGGACAACTCCCACTTCTAGGACAATCTTTTATATTTAATATAATCCTACAAGAGATCGGAGTCGCGGATGATATTCCAGGACCGATCCACAATAAAAGTCGAGAAACAATCAAAATTAGTTCCAGATTTAGTAACCCAATTCTACTGTCTGGCCCTTGCCACAATAGCCGCCACAAAAAGAAAGAACATGCAAGTAGAACGACCACAATCAAATACATGTAATTTGATGTACAGGATAGAAATGAAATATACCAAGTTATACGCTCAACTTATTATTTCAGTAATATATATGATTATAATTGGGTCCATATATAATTAAAGATTCAATCTTCATGAGAAGAGAATTTTAATTAATTAAGAGCTATTTGATTTTACCTCATGTTAGATTAGGTATATTGATATTATCTTCCTGCTAGATTAAAAGTTGAGTTTACCCTCTCTGAAAGTGTCGTTAAAAGTTTTTAAAATATTGTTACAAGTTTTAAAAGTGTCGTTAATAAGTTTTTAACGACACTTTCAGGAGGATAAACTTAATTTTTGATCTAACATGGAGATAATATCAATATACATAATCTAACAGGGGATAAAATCAAATAGCCCTTTTAATAACAATAACATTGATAAATATGGCTACTAAGTACTAATCAAAAAATTATTCTCTCTCTAATTAATAATATGATGTTAGTATAAAGTGGACATGGAGCCATTTATATAGGAGTTTAGATATTGAGTACAGTTTTTTTATATTAAGTAATATATTTATATATAATTGTAAAAAAAGGGGAAAGTTTGGAAAAATTATGGGGAGCGGGAGAACTCGGCAACTCAGTTGGCGAGTTGTTGGGGCCAGCCAACTGAGTTGGCGAGATACATGTTGGCCGCCAACTTAGTTGGCGAGGGATGCTGAGTTGGAGGCTGTGCCCGCCAACTCAGTTGGCGAGTGATGGTTTAGGGGGGGAGGCAGTGACCGTTGCACTCTGACCGCCAACTCAGTTGGCGAGTAAGGATCCGTTCACACACTTGGAAAGCATTATAGCCGTTGCACAACGGCTATTACATTCAACACTCTCACTCTATATATTTTCTATCTCAACCAAATCATCCAACACTCACTCTATTTTCTCTCTTCCCTCTAGCAAAGTCTTCAACACTTTCTCTGTCTCTCTGCCTCTAGCAAAGCTTCAGTTAATGTTTTGCCTGCATCTAAAGTTCATCTGAGTTTCCTGTAGCAAAAGTTCTCAACCGTCATGGATCCTAGCATAAGAATTGTATGCTCGCACGGGGGTAAAGTAAATGGGTTAAATTACGAAGGAGGAGAAAGTATATATTTTTTAACTTATCCAAATATTAGTTTTGAAAATATACGTAATCATATTATTGAACGTTGTTCTATTCATTATGATTTTATTCTGAAGTCTATTTTTTGTTCTAATTATTTTTTGATAGATAGTGAAGATGCATGAAATTATATTCTTGAGATTAATTCACAATCACGGTATATAAAAATATATGTTATTAAAGTAGCAGCAACATTAGATAATTGAAATAATGAATATTTTTCTGAATATCAGCATGTTAGTTCGGGTGCTAGTTCTTCTCAATAAATTATTTTATTTTTCCAAGAAGGTCATTCATCAGATGAATATAACCATGGTGATGATAGTGACAACGACGATGGAAATAGTGATGATTTAGTTGAAAATGTAGACTATACGGTAGATGGTGATGTTGTAAAAGCTATAACTGATAAAGTATTTAAGGGACAATCATTTTCTAGTCATTCTCACTTTAGAAGCTTTATAAGTAATTTAGCAATTAAATATAATTTTAGTTGTTCAGCTAGTGCTATGAATAATGCTCGTGGAATTATATATAGTTGTGATCAACCGAATTGTAATTGGAGAGTATATGTCAAATCTATTGAAAATGGCGATATAGTTAAAGTTAGTACATTAGAAAATCGTCATTCTTGTTTAAGGAGACTTAGTACAGGACGTCATCGACTAGCTACCACTGCATGGATTAAAACTATGATAATTGACATTATTAGAGATAACCAGTCATACAGTCCATCATAAATTGTTAAAGATATATATAGGGAGTACCGTATACAAGTTAGTTATTCCAAAGCCCGGAGAGCCCGAGAGACAGCATTAGCTGAAATTAATGGTAGTTATGATGAGGCATACGCTAGTCTTGAGGAGTATTGTTATAGAATTATGGAGACAAATTCAGATAGTACATGTTTTATTAAAACTGCCAAAAATAATAGCTTCCAACGAATTTTTATTTGTTTTAAGTCATGTATTGATAGATTTTTAAGGGGCCATTTACCAGTTATTAGTACTGATGCTACATTTCTTTTGTCTAAATATCAAGGTATCTCATTTATTGCTTGTGCTCACGATCCTAACTATCAATTATATCCTTTAGCTTATGCTGTTGCTGAAGGTGAGAATAGTGATTCTTGGTCTTGGTTTTGGTTTTTAAATTCTCTTAAAATATCTTTTGAAAGTTATTTTAATGATTGGAGTACAATTTTATTTATATCTGACAAGCAAAAAAGGATTAATAAATGATGTTCGTGCTATTTTTTTTTGCATCTCCTCATTTTTTTTATATTCAACATGTTAAACAAAACATAAAAAAAGTTACCAAAGAACCAGTATTTAAACACTTGTTATACTCGCTTGCTAGATCATATAATAAAACGGATGCAGAGAGTGTGTTTGATATAATTAAAGTCGATAACATAATTTTGTACGATTGGCTTATTGGTGTAAACGAAAAAAGACGTCGATTTAAACATTAGATAATAGCGTATGCTACTTGTCCAAGATTAGATATTAACACTTCTAATCTTGATGAATGTTTCAATAGCTGGATTAAGAAATTACGAGATAAGCCAATAACAATACTTCTCGATGGTATTAGAGCCAAAATTATTACACTTCATGACAATCGTAGAAAGAATGCTGAAAATATAGACACAGATTATTGTCCGAAGATGTTAAAGAACATGGCTTATATTATCAAAGAGAAGAATCACCTAAAAATATTAGCTATTGATAGTTATAAGTTTGAAATAATAGACCGTGCAACAAGTAGAACCTATATTGTTAATATAACTGACAGATCTTGTACATGTTTTAGATGGTACCATACTTATATACCATGTATACATGCATGTTTTGTTTGTAGATATTGCAATATTAGTATTGATAATTTTTATCCTGCAGTATTTTCGACGGAGACCTTGAGAAGTGTATACGTACCAAAAATGGAGCCAATTCCAGTTCCTTACAAGATCCAAGCTCCTTTCATTAGAGGACAAATTGGGGTACCAGATGTAAGACGCAAAGCCGAAAGACCAAAGAAGAACTGCATCAAACTCCGGGATTCATCGACGAGAGATCTACGTTGCAGTAATTGTGGTACTATGGGACACAACCGAAGAAGATGTACTAGTCAACCGAGAAAGTAAAATAGAATTGTTCAATACAAACTTAAAAATATTTTAATAGTGAGTCTGATAATGAGAGTCTACTTAAGAATTGTTTAATACCAAAATATTGTAATCAAAAACCTTTACAAATCTATAAATATTACAATCATACATTGTTACAAATTATCTACTCATCCTCCTCCTCGTCTTGTTGAGTTTGGGTAGGCAGCGGTGCTGATGGAGTCAAAAAAAATTGTGTAAATATCTGGTAGCTTTCATCTTCAGCAGTCTGGTAACTCGATCCTGCTCCAGCAGTCTGGTAACTCGGTCCCGCTCCAGCATACTGGTAACTCGGGCTCGCTCTAGCATACTGGTCACTCGGGCCCGCTCCAGCATACTGGTAACTTGGGCTCCCTCCAGCATACTGGTCACTCGGGCCCGCTCCAGTATAATGGTAAAAAGATCAGGGTCGTATAACTATAAAAAACATATGCATTATATTTTGTGTATAAATTACAAAACTTGGAAACTTATAATTTCAAAAATTATCTCGCCAGTAAATATTCGACTAGAAATGTGGTCTTCACATTGCTTAATAATAAGCTGGGTAGTCGGTCCACCAGGAATACGACCGTCATTGTGGTTAGCCATCTCCAAAAATGTTAATTCTAAGATGAAGGGGGATTGTTATGAGGAGGAGGAGGAGGAGGTGGAGGAGAAGGAGGAGTGATGTGAGTAGGAGGAGGAGGAGGAGGAGAAGAATTGGTGTGAGGAGGAGGAGGAGGACTTGAGGGTAGTTATCGGGAGGGGAGGGGGAAAGTTGAGGGGAGGGGGGAAGGGGGTCTCCGAGAAGGGGAGGAGTCGGGGTGGGTGGTCTATGAAGAGTCAGGGTATCCGAAGCGGCGTTGGGGAGGATGAGGGCCCGCCAACTGAGTTGGCGAGCTGCCCAGAGCCCGCCAACTCAGTTGGCGAGTTTCTCTCGAGGACTGCGCTCCGCCAACTCAGTTGGCGAGTCCTCCTCCTCCCTGTAAATACATCAAATTTTTTCCTTCTTTTATAATTTTATATAAATATATTACTTTATATGAAAAAAATCGTATTAAGTAGTTACTTGCCAAGGGCACTCTCAGAAGTTGGAGTGGTCAATGGTGCTAGACTGACTATTGATCGAATGATAGCAGCATTTAATATCCATAAACCCTTTCTTGTTGTCCAAGTAATCAATGGTGCTCAGAAGTTTGAGTGGTCCACATGTTGTTTAAGGAAAAAAATTCCATGTTAATCAAATTTGAGTCCCACCAATGATTACTTTTCTTCTTTTTTTAATTATTGATAAAAGAGCCTTCTCTGAGTTTGTCTCAAAATAACTATGCTTTGGCGGGGTATGGGTAATGAAATTATTATTCATCATCAATTTTGGATTATGTCATCAAATTATTAAGCAGAAATGCTTCGCCTACAACCAAATGCTTACATCTATTTTGCAACCGTCACGTGACGTCCACTTGACGGTCGTTTATTGGGCGAGAGGAATTTATAGGACCCAATTTTCTGCCACATGGCAGGAGTACCACGTGGCAGTCATTCATTGGATGAGAGGTGGGGCCGAATGTGGCCCACATAGCAGAAGAGGAGAGAGGGTTGTAAGATGGTTGTAAACATTCAGTAGTAAACTTAGCATTTTTTATTATTAAGTGGCAGCTGACATAGCCTGTGAGATGACAAATTTATTATCGTAATTAGTACTAACGTAAAATTTATAAATTACTATCTTTAACATTAAAAAAAGGAGCATAAATAGCACTAAAATAAAAATAACAAGCATATACATGAAAATATTTGGTTGTAGTGTAAAAGAGATAATAAGAGCATATAGCATCAAAAAATAAGGATTATTTTGTATAAGGATACCAGGTTTAAACCTAATTAAACTTTGGGTACTCGATTTTTTTTTTTGGGACACGTTTTAGTGATCAAATAAGTCTTTTAGTGACGGATGTATGTCACTAAAATGTGTCACTAAAAAAATTCGAGTACTCAAAGTCTAAAACGGACAAATCCAGTACCCAAAGTCTAATTATGTCCTAAACCTGGTACGCTTATACAAAATAATCCAAAAAATAAAGAGAGCATCAAGATTAAACTAAAGATATTTTGCAAAGTTTTATTATAAAATGATCACATAAAAGGGCTATTTGATATTACCTCCCTCTTAGATTAGATATATTAATATTACCTTCATATTATATTAAAAGTTGAGAATAATCCCCTAAAAGTATCGTTAAAAATTCTTTAACGTCACTTTGAAAACTCATTAACGACACTTTCCAGTTTTTAACGACACTTTCAGGGGGGATATTCTCAACTTTTAATCTAAAGGGGGGTAATATCAATATACCTAATCTAAGAGGAGAGTAATATCAAATAGCCCGACAAACCTATTGTTGGCTTTGATTTAACGAAAGCTCAAGCTCCTTCTTTTCTTTAGTCCCACATCGGATGGGCCAAACCTTTCTTGTGTACATATATTAGTTTCTCTTCTTTGCTCTCTTAAAGTTGTTGTATGGGTAACCCCTTAGGCCACAAGCGCGCGCCGCCGCCGTCGCCCGCCCCTGCTCGGCTCAGTTCTGTTCAGCGTGCGTAACGGGTGCGGGTACGTGCCCACATCTGCGGGCACCGAATGCCGATTCGATTTCCTCTTCGGGTTCGGGCTGGGACCCTAAAATTCTTTTTGCTCCTCTTCATTTTTTATTTAATTTTCTGAACGTTGGAAAATTAATTTTGTCCGTTACTAATTATTTTTGAACCGTTAATATATTTTGTGTCCAGGTTCGTTCTCTCATTCTCCTGTGTAACGGCTGAATTAATAGGAAAATTATTTCAGACCATTACATATTGGATGAGTATTATATATTTGACTGATTTTCTTTGTAAACACAATCAGAATTTTTATCCCAAAAACTGTTGCTGCCAACATTCTATTCTGTCCAATCTTCGTTGTTTCGCTCGTCTCTAAGCTCTGGGCATAGCTAAGTCCTAGTCATTCTCTCCGAGTCGTGTGCGGCGACGAGATACCGGTAGTGCGGGAGTTTTACCACTAGGAGCTTCGAAAATGTCTGCACACAGATCCCGAATCAACTCTTAGGGCAGTGCTTCGTGCACGACTTCCCCAGAGGCCGGTAACATCAGTCTAATTTTATTTTATTTTATTCACAAATTTTTTAATAAGAAAATGATAATTATTCTAACAATCTAAGAGTTGATATTTTTGTTAGAATTGATTTTTCTAACTATTTGTTACTGTTTGTTAAATAGTTACTGTTAGATTTGATTTATTTGTTAGAATTGATTTCTCTAACTATTTGTTACTGTTTGTTAAATAGTTACTGTTAGAATTGATTTATTTTTCAGAATTAATTTTTCTAACTATTTGTTACTGTTTGTTTAAAGAGTTACTGTTAAATAGTTACTGTTAATCGTTTGTTAGAGTTGATTTATCCTAAAAAAAATTCAAGTTAATAGTAACTGTTTGTTTAAGCAAATTTTTTTAGAAAATTCAAGTTAATAGTTACTGTTTGTTTAAGCAAATTTTTCTAGAAAATTCAGGTTAATAGTTACTGTAGCAATTTGCTTCATTTCCACAATTGATTTATTTGTGTACTTATCAAGTTGCTTACTATACTGTCAAATTGTAAATTTGCTTAAAGTGTTTTAAAAATGGTTAGCACATTTGATAATTTTGTCAATTGCAATTTTTGATCACAAAATTTCTTTCAATTGTAACATAAAATTTGCTTCATTTTTAATCACTTAGTATTTTGAAAGCAATCTAGGACCAAAAGAAAATAGTTTAGTAAAAAGAAAATTGCAAATAAAATCTTCAAATCTAAAGTTTCAAAGTAGAGACAAACTCGGGCACAAGCCGAAAGGGTCCTTCTGTCAACCGGGTGTAAATAGCCCTAAGCGACACGGTACTTAAGAGTCTTCGGACCGCCGCTAGCTGGGAACCGGCCCCTACAGCTAACCTGAGTTGATCAACACTTGAAAAACAAACGATTTTACGATTGATTAGCAAAGACCACCTAAACTATTATCTTGGACATTGTTGTTAAATAAATTTATATTTTTCAGACTGCAATCATGACTGGTAAGGAGGAATCCTCTACTGTAAAACATGTTAAGTTTGATGGCTCATACTTTAAAAGATGGCAGAGCCAAATAAAATTTTGGCTCACGACCTTAGGACTTATTTCAGCCATTGATGGGTCCACACCCATCACAAATGATTCTGATGAAACTGAGTCTGACATAGGAGTGTCCACCTCCTCGAAACCAAAAATGCCTAAAGAGATAGACTTCCACTGCTTTCATAGAATTCTAAGCGCATTATCTGAATCCTTGTATGATATATTTTTTGAATACAAGAGCGCTAAAGAACTTTGGAAAGCCTTGAAAGATGAATACGGCTGTGATGATGCCAGAATAGAAAGGTTTAATTCTTCAACCTTTAATAGGTATTTCATGATAGATAACAAGCCAATGAATGACCAACTCCATGAATTCCAAGAATACCTTAGGCATATTCAAGCCAAAGGCACACCTTTCTCTAATGAGCATAAAATAGCATGCCTAATAGATAAGCTACCTCCCTCTTGGTCTGATATTTCTAAGAAACTTATCCATACACAAGGAGATCTTACCTACAATCAAGTCCTAAAGAAAATTAGAATCGAAGAACAAATTAAATTGAGGTCTAAACCTAAGACTGAATCTAAAGCTAAGGTAAACCTTGTAGAAGGCCAAGGAAAACCCAAATCTAATTTTTCTTATAAATCCAAAAAGAATTTCTTCAAGAAGAAGAAAAACTTTCAGCCTAACCACCAAAACCATCATCACCAAAACCAAAAACCTAGAAACTTCAGTCAGACTCAGGATCAAAAGAGATTTTATTTTGTGTGTGGTAAAACAAACCATATGGCCACCAACTGCTACCATAGGAAGAAGGAAGCTGTCCAGACCTCCTACAAAGGAAAGGCCTCAATTAGACCAGAAGCGAACATGCTTCACAAAGGTTCTTCGAGTTCTTTCAGGTCTGTAAGCTTTCAACCCCTTATTAACCTCTCTTACCATTCTGATGATTGGTGGTTGGATTCTGGAGCTAATGTTCATGTTTTGTTTGATCGCTCCTATTTTTCAAACTATCAGGAATCAAGTGGAGGAGGTATGACCCTAGGAGATGGCTCAACGGCACAAATTATTGGAAGAGGAAAAGTTGACCTGAAGATGACATCAGGAAAAATTTTAACTCTTTATGATATTCTTCATGTGTCGTCTGTCAGGAGAAACCTAGTTAATGGATCCTTTCTTGTAGCCTCAGGATACAAAATTATAATGGAGGCAAATAAAGTAGTATTTTCTAAGCATGACTCCTTTATAGGAAAAGGCTTTGTAAAAGACGATCTTTTTTTTTAAGCACAATGAATAAAATTTCTGATTGTTCTTTCATTGTCTCTAATATAGAATCTTCAAATGTTTGGCATGGCAGACTAGGTCATATAAACATAGGTTCTATTAAAAGGATGATGATTTTAGATCTTATTTCCAAGACTCCAATAGATGACAAACACAAATGTGAGATTTGTGTTCAAGCCAAACACACTAAATTACCATTCAAATTTATAGAAAAAAATTCTGACCTTCTAGAACTTATCCATATGATGTATGTGACTCAAATAGGATTTTAACCAGAGGCGGTAGAAAATACTTTATTACGTTTATAGATGATTATTCAAAGTATTGTTATATCTATCTTCTCAAAACCAAAGATGAAGTTCTAGATAAATTTAAGGTTTACAAATCTGAAGCTGAGAATCAATTAGAAAGGAAGATTAAGATCCTTAGATCTGATCATGGTGGAGAATATACCTCAAACAAAATGATTAATTTCTGTGAAGAACATGGAATAATTCATGAGGTAAATGCTCCATATTCACCTCAGTCTAACAGAGTTGCTGAACGCAAGAACTGCACTCTGTTAGATATGATGAATGACATGCTTCTCAGCTCTGGTGCTCCTGATAACTTGTGGGGAGAAGCCATTTTAACTGCCTGTTACATTCTGAATAGGATTCCTAGTAAGACAAAAGATAAGACTCCCAATGAGTTATGGAAAGGTAGAGCTCCTAGGATTAATTACCTTAGAGTTTGGGGATACCTTGCTAAAGTCGGAATTTCCGAACCAAAAAAGAGAAAGATTGGTCCCAAGACTGTAGACGTTATTTTCATAGGATATACCTTAGACAGCTAAGCCAATAGATTTCTAGTGACTCACTCAGAAGTAAATAAAATCTCTAACAATACCATTATAGAAGCATGAGATACAGTTTACTTTGAAAACATATTTTTTTAAGGATAGAAGTTCAATCTCTTCCTCCATACCCTCTACTAGTTCTCATGTCCAAATACCTAGCTCACAATCTGAACAAGACTTAGAACCTAGACGGAGTAAAAGGGATAGGATTAAAAAAAAATTAGGAGAAGGATTCTTCACCTTTTTGATAGAGGGTGATCCCTCAACTTATGAAGAAGCAATGTCGTCTCCTGAAGCTCCCTTCTGGAAAGAAGCCATCAACAGTGAATACAACTCCATCATGGAGAATAACACTTAGTTTCTAACAGATCTACCTTTAGGCAATAAACCAATAGATTGTAAGTGGATTTTTAAGAAAAAACTCAGAGCCGATGGTACTATAGAGAAATACAAAGCTAGATTAGTTGCTAAGGGTTTTACCCAAAAGAAAGGGTTAGATTACTTTGATACCGACTCTCCTGTAGCTAGGATCATATCCATTAGAACTCTCTTGGCCTTAGCATCCATTCATGATATGCTAATCCATCAAATGGATGTAAAGATAGCATTTTTGAATGGAGATCTAGAGGAAGAACCTTATATGGACCAACTTGAAGGTTTCATTGCTAAAGGTCAAGAAAAGAAAGTCTGCAGACTAGTAAAATCCCTCTATGGCTTGAAACAAGCTCCCAAACAATGGCACAATAAATTTGACAAAGTAATTTATGAATATGGTTTCTTGTCAAATGAGTATGACAAATGTATATACTCTAAAGGTACATGTAAAAGTTGTGTCATTTTATGCTTGTATGTAGATGACATCCTTATCCTAGGTTCATCACTGGAATTGATAAATATTACAAAGAACTATTTATCTAGCCAGTTTGATATAAAAGACCTAGGAGAAGCCAACTTAATTTTAGGAATGCAAGTGACCAAAGGCAAAGAGGGTTATACTCTATCTTTAGCACATTCAATTAAAAAATGCTAAAAAGGTTTGAGTTATTTGATAAGAAACATGTCCATACTCCTTATGACAGCAGTATTGTACTAAAAAAGAATGAAGGATCACCTTTGGAACAACATAAATATTCAAAGATGATAGGCTCCCTTATGTATATAACAAACAGGACAAGACCCGATATTGCATTTGCTATTGGTAGACTAAGTAGATATACCAGTAACCCAAATCAGTCACATTGGACTGCCTTGGATAGGGTATTTAGATATCTCAAGGGCACCCTAGATTACAAACTTTATTTTACTAGGCACCCTGATATCATAGAAGGTTATTCAGATGCAACTGGGTAACCGACTCACATGATATAAAATCTACTACTGGATATGTATTTACTCTAGGAGGAGCTACAATCTCCTGGGGCTCTTGTAAGCAAACTATCATAGCTAGGAGTACAATAGACTCCGAAATGATAGCTTTAGATACAACTTGCACAGAAGCTGAATGGCTTAAAAATTTTATTATGCATATACCTATTTCTCTTAGTCCTGTTCCTGCAATTTCTATAAATTATGATAATAAATCTGTTATTGAACTACTAAAGCATGATTCTGTAAATGCTAAGGTGAACAGGCACCTGCAGCTACGCTTCAAGTCAATAAAAAGCCTACTAGGCAAATATGTGGTTCTTGACTATATAAAGTCAGAAAAGAACCTTGCAGATCACTTGACGAAGGGTCTGTCTAGGACTTTTATCCTAGAATCATCGAGGGGGATGGGGTTAAGCCCATAAGTTAGTCACCAGCAGTGGCAACCCAACCGAGTCTGACTGAAGATCCCAAGAAGTCGGTTCAATGGGTAGAAACAAGCTGAACTTAGGTGACTTTATGGAACACTGACTCGAGATTAAAGTCTTATTAAAATAAAACCCAAGCGGCTGTACATGTGTACAATGACTCCCTATCCCTATGGTGACAGTGTTCATGTGTGATATGGTTAGGATGAGGTTAAACTCTTAATAGGTCCAAGCTGTAATGCTGGGTTGATTCATATCACCAACCATTAAGGACTTACCTATATTAGAGGTCGTGAAGGCCGCGACTATAGGACAGGACGATCCCAGACAACTCTCATGAATGTGGAAAAGTGCGCATGGCCATTTAAAAGCGTCACCCGATAGACTAAGGACCTCTAGCGTACTATGTGTGCTATTTTTCTAAATCTGGTTCAAGAAGTCTGATTCAAGGCATAGTCCATCAAGCACTTCTTCATATTAAGGCAATAGTCACTACGTGAGATTCAAGACTGTAGTCCATCTCATCTACGCATAGTATTTTACTGTCCAGATGCTCTTTCACTCTCTCTCTCTCTCTCTTTCTCTCTCTCTATTTACTTCACTCTTATCTCTGTTTCGAAACTTGACCTTTTGGGGGGGATTGTTGGCTTTGCTTTAGCAAAAGCTCAAGCTCCTTCTTTGTCACGACCCGTACCCAAAAAATCGGGCATGAGTCGTGGGTACGTCCAGCCTACGCCGCAGCATCGGGGTAGAACGTTGTCTAGGTTAACTATCTAGATAACAATCTCACGCAATCCATATATAAACCTGTAAAGATCTCAACTCCAAACGGAGGAGCAATATCATAATGATAATCACAACTACTCAATCACGAATCTAACCACGATAAGATAACAAAAAGTCTAACAACTATAAAGTCTAACCAACAACAACTACTACAACTACCACAACATCAATAATAATAATACATCATCCAAAATTATATACAATACAAGGTCTCGATCCAAAATTGGAGACAAATCCGGTGCTAAAAGCTAATAAAAACAATAACAAGGTCCTAGTGATCCCGGCTAGCAATCCGGAAATCACTCCTAATCTAGAGGGTCCTTGTCTGCACCATTGACAGGCTCAGGTCCATAAAACGTCGGACACCACTCCTCCGGATACTCTGAAAAATATGTCCAGTCAGGACTGGAGCAAGTACATCTCTAACAGCAATTCCATTTAAATGATAAAAACTATAAAACAGTTATAGCAAGTAGCAAGAATGAAGCAAGTATGAAACAAGAAAATATGTATAACTGGTGCATAAAGGTAAAGATGCATGGATATCAGAGCAAGATAGTAATAACTGCAAGATACAGGAAATCTAAGCTAAGATCAAGTCCGTGCACATGAACGTGTAGTGAGTCCAGCATAAAATACATGTAGTGAGTCAAGTCCAGAAATATGTAAGTGAGACCAACAAGAATGCAAGTGAGTCCAGACTATAAAGAATGAACTCGGTGTCTTTGAAATACTTGTTTCGACATGTAAACGGCTAGGGGTAAGTACGGCTCACCGCGCACTGGGTGCGCGGCTGTTATCATTCCAGATTAGACCAGAGGGAGTGATTCCTGATGATTCCAGATAGGAATGTTTACATGTCTACTCGAGTATTTTTCCCGTCCCGACTAATACAAGTGGATCCAAGACCCGATACGTAAATCAAGATGAGTCCAGCCTAAAACATGAGTGATGCCTGTAGTGATGCCTGTAGGTGATGCCAGTAGTGATTCCAGTATAGAGGCCAGAAACATGAAATATACGTGCCGCAAGTAAATGAATCCAGAAATACCAGTCAGTGTCCCGTGTTGTGCTAGAATAATCAGATGATACTATACTAGAAGCTGAATCATAATAATCATCAGATAATGAAAACTATCAGAGAATGTTCTCGCCTGACGTCCTGAGCAACTGGCGATCCGAACCGGTGTCGCAAGGACCTATTACGAAAAGCAAGGTTAAACAGGTTTTTAATGAGTTAAACAGATATAAAATAACTAAAAATAGGCTTCTAGGGTCGTTCTAGGTCAAACGAGTCAAACTGGTGAAATCTGGGTTAAAAAGTCAACTCTTATCCAAAAAGTCAACTCTGGGCCAAAACTAGGTCAAAAGTTGACTTTGGCGGTCAACCGAGTCAACTACGGTCAAGTCTAGGTCAAACTAGGGTGCCCCTGAAATTCTAGGCCAAAACTAGGTCATTAAGCTAGAAAACTCTCAAACTCGCCTCCTTGAGATACCGGGATACCCTCGGTATCCGATACCTCAACCTACGCTACGCACCCCACCTAAACCCGCTAAAACCTATGCTAGCACGCGTAAATATATACACATAAGCATATAAAAATTACTCCAATACTATTCCTAAGCTATTGCTCAAATACCCCGCTCGAAACTCAATACCTTGGATATCTCAAGGTATTGAGATACCTCGGTATCTCAAGGTATTGAGATACCGCTCTCAAACCCCTCTAACTAGCTATTAGGCTAATAAATATATACCTAGTTATTAATCTAGGCTAGAAAATATATATATCTATCATATATTTATATATCTAAGTATCTATATTCATATATATATATATAGATATCTACACACATATACATATACCCATATACCTCACTTACCTATACATATATATATTACTATATGTATATAGATATCTATACAATTAGATAGATATATATCTAATACCTAGCTATAGGTATATATATCTATGCATATAGATATGGATATCTACTATCCATACCTATCTATCTACCTATCTAGTAATTAGATATCTATCTAACTATCTCTATAACTATCTATCTATATAACTAGCAATCTAACTATCTATAAATATATCTATCTAATCTATCTAACTACCTATTTATCTATAGATCTAATAGCTATCTATCTATCCATAGATATTTCTATCTATCTATGTATCTAATTAACTATCTATCTATCAACTTATCTATCTACCTAGTTATTTATCTATCTAACAATCTATATATCTATCTAACTATCAATTTAACTATCTATTTATACTATCTATCAATTTATATCTAGGTATCTAGATATCTAATATCTATCTATATAGATATCTACCCATCTATGAATCTATCTATCTATCTATTTATCTATGTATCTATCTATTTACCTAGCTATCTATTTACCTAGCTATCTATTTATCTAGCTATCTAACTATCTACTAATATATATCTATCTAGATATCTAATATCTATCTACCAATCTATCTAACTATCTATCTAGCTATATAACTATATATCTATCTATCTTTTTATTCCTCTACCTATCTATCTACTATCCATCTATCTATGCATAAATCTATCTATCTAACTATATATCAATCTATCTATATCTATATCTATATATATATACCACTCTCTCTCCCTCGCATTTGCTGTTGCTGCCCTGCTGTTCATGCTGCATCTGCTGCTGCTCTTGCTGCTATATACTGCCGCTGCTGATGCCTCAAAATGCTGCTGCTGCTGTGCTGCTGCTGCAGTGCAGCAGCAGCTGCTGCTCTGTTCAGTCCCCCTCCCCCCCTCTCATTCTCACACACACACACACACACACACACACACACATATATATATATATATATATATATATATATATATATATATCACATATATATATAATCATACATATATATACATATATCTATACACACTCTAACATATAAATATATTCTAACACACACACACTAGCATATATAACTACACACACATACTTATGTATAAATACACACACACATATACAAGCACATACATATACCTATATATATATATATATATATATATATATATATATATATATATATATATATATAAGCACACATCTATATATGTATACACACATATATCTATATATATACACACTAATATATATATATACATATACACACACACACACTCAAACATATATATATCTATACACTCACTCACACACACTCACTCTCACACACACTAGCACACACACTCTCACACACACTCTCACACATACATATATATATATATATATATATATATATATATATATATATATATATATATATATATACTCATACACACATATATATATATATAAACATATACACACAAACACAAACTCATATACATATCTAAATACTCACTCACACTCACACACACACTCACCTACACACATACACTAGCACCAACACACTCACACAAGCACTCACTAACACACTCACAAATACATAAAAACACACATATAAATAGAAATATATATATATATATATATAGAAACACACACAAATATATATATATATATATATATATATATATATATATATATATATATATATATATATATATATATATATAAACACAACACACCACAACGCACAACGCTCACAACGCCCCACCAATGCGCGCCCAACGATCCTGACACGTACAAACATCTATAAATATATAAAATATAGCCCTAGAATTCTAGCACACACTCCCCGATGCTAACCCAACGCGCGCACAAGCCCAAAACTAGGAAACCAAGTCAAAATGGCCGTTCGGTCATTTCGACGAACACGCGGTGTGCGGTTCGGAAAACCTCCTGAAACGCACACCAAACCAACTTGGAATCGGCCCAAAATTTACCCACGGATCCTAAACGATGTCTAGATCCTAGAAAAAATGCTACCGCGTTGATTCTAGGTCCGTGACAAAAATGCGCACGCACTTAGAATCGGCGACGACGAAAATCCCGAAAACGCTCAAAACGCCCGTTTCTTCGTGACACGGCTTCCCGTGTCCGAACGGAGACACGCACTCACCCTCAAGACACCCGACAACGTCTACCTAGGTCTATCTAACCTAGGACATCACCCAAAATTGGACCAAATTCGGATTCCACCCGAAATTGACACAAAACCTAGTGTTAAAGTCTCCAAACACTACCAAACTAGATCCAACTTCCTCCCATGGGTAGCCTAAGGGTCTAGGAAGGTTCTAAACTATTAATTACACTACATAAAAGTAATTAAAAGGGAGAAAATTAGGGTTTACCTCTTGGGAGTTGGAATCCCAAGCCAAAATCTCCAAAATGCTCCAAATCCACCAAACCAAGCTTCCAAGCTCCCAAATCTAGCTCCAACACCAAATCTAAGCTCTATCCACCTAGGTTGGGGAAGAATGTAGGGTTAGGGTTCAAATAAGTAGAAGAAATGGAAGAAGGAAGGAAGAAAAATGGACTTACTTGAAGTTGGAAGGAGAAAGAAAGAAGAAAGAAGTAGTGGAGAAGAAGTAGTAGAACAAAGGGGGGGGCTGCTTGCTGCTGATATGGTCGGGTGTGGGTAGGTAGGGGCCGGCCAAGAAATAATAAAGGGGGTTTACAAGTTGGCAAATGTCCAAAATGCCCTCACGTAACTCGGTTTTGGGTTTCGGGTTCCAAAAGAACTCAAACTAACTCCAAATCTCTCCAACTAACCCACTAAAAATATAATAAATATTATAAAACCCAAAAATAGGTCTCACAGGGGTGTGGGCTGGGTCGGACATGGGTCCACTAGGGTCTGACATGGGTCCAGGCTAACCAAAACCCTAAAACAATCAATATAAAAATAATACAATCATTAATTAAATATAAATACAATTAATTATAAATAATACACAATTAACTAAATTAAAATAAAAAAATACCCGTCTCTGGAAATGGGGTGGTGACATTCTTTTCTTTAGTCTCACATCGGATGGGCCAAACCTTTCTTGTGTACATATATTAGTTTCTCTTCTTTGCTCTCTTAAAGCTGTTGTGTGGGGAACCCCTTGGGCCACACGTGCGTGCCGCCGCCGCCACCCGGCCCTGATCGGCTCGGTTCGGTTCGGCACGCGTAACGGGTGCGGGTATGTGCCCACATCTGCAAGCGCCGAATGCCTATTCGATTTCCTCTTCGGGTTCGGGCTGGGACCCTAAAATTCTTTTTGCTCCTCTACATTTTTTTATTTAATTTTCTGAACGTTGGAAAATTAATTTTGTCCGTTACTAATTGTTTTTGAACCGTTAATATATTTTGTGTCCAGGTTCATTCTCTCATTCTCCTGTGTAACGGCTGAATTAATAGGAAAATTAATTCAGACCGTTACATATTGGATGAGTATTATATATTTGACTGGTTTTCTTTGTAAACACAATCAGAATTTTTATCCCAAAAACTGTTGCTGCCAACATTCTATTCTGTCCAATATTCGTTGTTTCGCTCATCTCCAAGCTCTGGGCATAGCTAAGTCCTGGTCATTCTCTCCGAGTCGTGTGCGGCGACGAGATACCGGTAGTGCGGGGATTTTACCACTAGGAGCTTCGGGAACGTCTGCACACAGATCCCGAATCAACTCTTAGGGCAGTGCTTCGTGCACGACTTCCCCAGAGGCCGGTAACATCAGTCTAATTTTATTTTATTTTATCCACAAATTTTTCAATAAGAAAACGATAATTATTCTAACACCTATGTCATAGTATAAATGAAAGGTAAAAAATAGTTGTATTACGAAGGATTCAATTTGGCAATTGTTGGAGTAACGATTATGAGACATTTTTTATCTACCGGTTATGAGCTGGTATGAGAAATCTAAATTTTTTTGTGGTTTTAAGTAACGACTTTTAAACCAATCTAAGTCATGGTTGGTAATTCATTAGCGAGTGGTTCTCAAAAAAATTTAAACGAATATAATTATGTATGTCCACATATAAACAAAAGTCTTGTGAAGCAAGATTATATCATGCCTATTGTCAGTAACAATGCACAATGAAATATTGCCTCTCAGTTTATGTTTTGAGATTAGAAATTCATGATTGTAATTACATTGCATTGAACCAAACGACCCTAATAATCAACAGCAGTAGCTACAAATAAATGACAGGACTTCTAAACAAAGTTGCTACAGAATAGAGTAAACAAAATACAAGCTCACATTAACCATATATCTCCCAAATGCTCCTAATTAATGTCATGGAGCTCTCCTCTTCAAGAGAGTACATGCCAGTTTATTCAAACAACAAAATCAACAACAAACTATATTTTGCTACAAATTAATGCACGAAGATAGAACTAAGGGATTAGTGTTGCTCTTGGTTAATTTTTTGGTCGTTGGTCACTTATCACGAGATCACATTTGAATGGATTTTCTTACTCTTTTAAAGATCATATACCATATGGACTTCTCCTTCTTCTCACTAGAGCCCTTTCCTACTGGACTCTCCTCTCTACTCCTCCTCATCTTCTCTTTGTGTTGCTTCTTCAGTACATAGATCTCGGCCACGTCCACTCCCATTGGTGCCATTGCCAAGAACTCGCAATTAGTAAGAGTACTTGTGTTTAGTGTAATAGGCATGGAACCATTCAAAATTCTTATATAGGAGTTTGGAGATTGATTGATTGATCAATTACTTGCCAAGGCTTCTGAGTGCTGACTGATAAGTGGGTTGAAATTAGATATGTTATCCTTTCTTGGTGTCCAAGAAGTCCATGATGCACGGATGTTGTCAATTTGGAATGGTCAACATTTTAAAAGGCACGTTTTCTTTGTATGTATTTTTAATTAGAGTAAACTAGAGACTCTAGTGAAGTTGATGATATGCCCTTGGTTAACTGAAATAAATATAGTACAATCTTACAATTTAATAGACAGGTTGATTCGATTCGTTTTCACTCTTGTTTGTTTTTACGACAACTATCGAACGAGTATTTTTAGCTATGAAGTATGTTAAGAGTGCTCTTCGTAGTAAGATAGATGATGAGTTTTTAACCGATTCAATGGTTATATTCATCGGAAGAGAGAGATCAAAAACTATCGATTCATATTCGATAATAGATGAATTTTATTCTTTGGAGATTCGAACAGTCCAGCTTCAATAGAAAGTCTTGTATGCACAATTAGTCTTTTTTCAATATAATTATTTGTAAGAACTTACTAAGTTATCTATAGTTTATTATCATTTTTCTTTTTCTTTTTTGTTAGTTTTGTGAAAATTAAAATTTTATAAACATACATGAGTGTTTTGATCAATTGATGTTGTTTTATATTGTCAATTTTTTTCGACTAAGTATAACATTTTTTTAGTTCAATGCAGGATGACTTGAATTATGATTTCGTCCTTGACTAGAGTCTCGTCTATGTTATTTTTCTACTGATAAAAGAGTCTTTTTTTCCTTTCTTTTTTTTGTGTGTGTGTGAGAGCACCATAAGGAAAAGCTATCAGAAGTATGATTTTACATTTCAGAATTCATATGATTGTCATTCTGAGCATTTAAGTTGGAATTTCAATTTTTTTCTCCGCATAAGTAGTCAAAAAACTTTTAATACACAATTATTATTATCTTAAAATTTATATGTTACTATTTTTTGTTAACATCTCTATTATTATAATGTAGCTTAGAAAAGTTCAAATTTGAGCCGTCTAAACATTATGTATATCATCAACTAATTAATAAAAATATAAAAAATTAACTATCCATACGTAGTTAATGAAAATACTTCTAACTACATTAACATATAACAAATTCTAAAATATATTAAATATTTAAATTTATTTAAAGTAAGTACATGATATTATCTAACTAGACACATATCAAAAATTCATAAAACATATCTATAACAAATACTAATTAAAATATATTAAAATCAAATTTAAAATATTTTAATATAATTTAAATTTGTATCTAATTTTTTAATAATATCATAGTTTTTTTTTTTTTTTTTGCGTACAACGTACGTAAACGTGACTAGTATAAATTAATGTTGTGTAAGTATCACTAAAACATAATAACAATCATATGAAAATATTGAATTGTGCTTTAAAAGAACAATTTAATAAGAGCATATATATAGTCTCAAAAGAAAAAGTGACGAGAGCCTAAAGATTGAATTTTAGAATTATTCAAGCAAATTTGTATTGCTAACGGATCACACCCCCATCTAGTGTGACCTGGAAGCTGACGAACATATATAGAAGTATAATCCGAAAGCTTATATAGTTGTATTAATTATGAAGGGTTCTTATAGTGTATTTTGGACTGATTTTTCCTCCATTGTTAGGTCTTTGATAACTTACTGGTCGGTCTAGGAATAAGTCTGACAAAACTTCAGATTTGGACAACTCCCACTTCTAGGACAATCTTCTATATTTAATATAATCCTACAAGAGATCGGAGTCGCGGATGATATTCCAGGACCGATCCACAATAAAAGTCGAGAAACAATCAAAATTAGTTCCAGATTTAGTAACCCAATTCTATTGTCTGGCCCTTGCCACAATAGCCGCCACAAAAAGAAAGGACATGCAAGTAGAACGACCACAATCAAATACATGCCATTTGATGTACAGGATAGAAATGAAATATACCAAGTTATAAGCTCAACTTATTATTTCAGTAATATATATGATTATAATTGGGTCCATATATAATTAAAGATTCAATCTTCATGAGAAGAGAATTTTAATTAATTAAGAGCTATTTGATTTTACCTCATGTTAGATTAGGTATATTGATATTATCTTCCTGCTAGATTAAAAGTTAAGTTTACCCTCTCTGAAAGTGTCGTTAAAAATTTTTAAAATATCGTTACAAGTTTTAAAAGTGTCGTTAATAAGTTTTTAACGACACTTTCAGGAGGATAAACTTAATTTTTGATCTAACATGGAGATAATATCAATATACATAATCTAACAGGGGGTAAAATCAAATAGCCCTTTTAATAACAATAACATTGATAAATATGGCTACTAAATACTAATCAAACAATTATTCTCTCTAATTAAGAATATGATGCTAGTATAAAGTGGACATGGAGCCATTTATATAGGAGTTTAGATATTGAGTACGGTTTTTTTTATATAAAGTAATATATTTATATATAACTGTAAAAAAGGGAGGAATTTGGGGAAATTATGGGGAGCGGGAGAACTCACCAACTCAATTGGCGAGTTGTTGGGGCCCGCCAACTGAGTTGGCGAGATACATGCAGGCCGCCAACTCAGTTGAAGAAGGATGCTGAGTTGGAG
This sequence comes from Iris macrosiphon, assembly GCA_036927795.1. Lineage (NCBI taxonomy): Eukaryota > Viridiplantae > Streptophyta > Magnoliopsida > Asparagales > Iridaceae > Iris > Iris macrosiphon. The sequence continues at coordinate 19,516,155 of JAYESA010000013.1, forward strand.
GTTGTGCCCGCCAAATCAGTTGGCGAGTGATGGTTTAGGGGGGGAGGCAGTGACCGTTGCACTCTGCCCGCCAACTCAGTTGGCGAGTAAGATCCGTTCACACACTGGAAAGCATTATAGCCGTTGCACAACGGCTATTACATTCAACACTCTCACTCTATATATTTTCTATCTCAACCAAATCATCCAACACTCACTCTATTTCCTCTCTTCCCTCTAGCAAAGTCTCCAACACTCTCTCTGTCTCTCTGCCTCTAGCAAAGCTTCAATCAAAGTTTTGCCTGCAGCTAAAGTTCATATGAGTTTTCTATAGCAAAAGTTCTCAACCATCATGGATCGTAGCGTAAGAATTGTATGCTCACACGACGGTAAAGTAAATGGGTTAAATTACGAAGGAGGAGAAATTATAATTTTTTCAACTTATCCAAATATTAGTTTTGAAAATATACGTAATCATATTATTGAACGTTGTTCTATTCATTATAATTTTATTCTGAAGTCTATTTTTTGTTCTAATTATTTTTTGATAGATAGTGAAGATGCATGGAATTATATTCTTGAGATTAATTCACAATCATGGTATATAAAAATATATGTTATTAAAGTAGCAGCAACATTAGATAATAGAAATAATGAATATTTTCTGAATATCAACATGTTAGTTCGGGTGCTAGCTCTTCTCAATAAATTGTTTCATTTTTCCAAGAAGGTCATTCATCAGATGAATCTAACCATGATGATGATAGTGACAACGACGATGGAAATAGTGATGATTTAGTTGAAAATATAGACTATACGGTAGATGATGATGTTGTAAAAGCTATAACTGATGAAGTATTTAAGGGACAATCATTTTCTAGTCGTTCTCACTTTGGAAGCTTTATAAGTAATTTAGCAATTTAATTTAATTTTAGTTGTTTTGCTAGTGTTATGAATAATGCTCATGGAATTATATATAGTTGTGATCAACCGAATTATAATTGGAGAGTATATGTTAAATCTATTGGAAATGGCGATATAGTTAAAGTTAGTACATTAGAAAATTGTCATTCTTCTTTAAGGAGACTTAGTATAGGACGTCATCGACTAGCTACCGCTGCATAGATTAAAACCATGATAATTGACATTATTAGAGATAACCAGTCATACAGTCCATCACAAATTGATAAAGATATATATAGGGAGCACCGTATACAACTTAGTTATTCCAAAGCCCGGGGAGCCCGAGAGACAGCATTAGCTGAAATTAATGGTAGTTATGATGAGGCATATGCTAGTCTTGAGGAGTATTATTATAGAATTATGGAGACAAATCCAGATAGTACATGTTTTATTAAAACTGCAGAAAATAATAGCTTCCAACGAATTTTTATTTGTTTTAAGTTATGTATTGATGGATTTTTAAGGGGCTGTTTACCAGTTATTAGTACTTATGCTATATTTCTTTCGTCTAAATATCAAGGTATCTTATTTATTGCTTGTGCTCACGATCCTAACTGTCAATTATATCATATAGCTTATGCTGTTGCTGAAGGTGAGAATAGTGATTCTTGGTCTTGGTTTTTAAATTCTCTTAAAATATCTTTTGAAAGTTGTTTTAATGATTGGAGTACAATTTTATATCTGACAAGCAAAAAAGGATTAATAAATGTTGTTCGTGCTATTTTTCTGGCATCTTCTTATTTTTTTTGTATTCAATATTTTAAACAAAACATGAAAAAAGTTACCAAAGAACCAGTATTTCAACATTTGTTAGACTCGCTTGCTAGATCATATAATAAAATGGATGCAGAGAGTATGTTTGATATAATTAAAGCCGAGAACATAATTTTGTACGATTGGCTTATTGGTGTAAACGATAAATTCGTCGATTTGAACATTGGATAATAGCGTATGCTACTTGTCCTAGATTAGATATTAACACTTCTAATCTTGCTAAATGTTTCAATAGCTGGATTAAGAAATTATGAGATAAGCCAATAACAATACTTCTCGATGGTATTAGAGCCAAGATTATTACACTTTCATGACAATCGTAGAAAGAATGCTGAAAATATAGACTCAGATTATTGTCCGAAGATGTTAAAGAACATGGCTTCTATTATCAAAGAGAAGAATCACCTAGAAATATTAGCTATTGATAGTTATAAGTTTGAAATAATATACCGTGCAACAAGTAGAACCTATATTGTTGATATAACTGACAGAACTTGTACATATTTTAGATGGTACCATACTTATATACCATGTATACATGTATATTTTGTTTATAGATATTGCAATATTAGTATTGATAATTTTTATCCTGCAGTATTTTCGACGGAGACCTTGAGAAGTATATACGCACCAAAAATGGAGCCAATTTCAATTCCATACAAGATCCAAGCTCCTTTGGTTAGAGGACAAATTGGGGTACCAGATGTAAGACGCAAAGCCAGAAGACCAAAGAAGAACCATATCAAAACCCAGAATTCATTGACGAGAGATCTACGTTGCAGTAATTGTGGTGCTATGGGACACAACTGAAGAAGATATACTAGTCAACCGAGAGAGTAAAATAGAATTGTTCAATACAAACTTAAAAATATTATAATAGTGAGTCTGATAATGAGAGTCTACTTTAAAATTGTTCAATACCCAAATATTGTAATCAAAAATCTTTATAAATCATACAAATATTGCAATCATACATTATTACAAATTATCTACTCATCCTCCTCCTCGTCTTGTTGAGTTTGGGTAGGCAGCGGTGCTGATGGAGTCAAAAAAATTGTGTGAATATCTAGTAGCTTTCATCTTCAGTAGTCTGGTAACTCGGGCATGCTCCAGCAGTCTGGTAACTTGGTCCCGCTCCAGCATACTGGTAACTCGGGCTCGCTCCAGCATACTGGTTACTCGGGCCCGCTCTAGCATACTGGCAACTCGGGCTCCCTCTAGCATACTGGTCACTCGGGCCCGCTCCAGCATAATGGTGAAAAGATCATGGTCGTATAACTATAAAAGAAATATGCATTATATTTTGTGTGTAAATTACTAAACTTGGAAACTTTTAATTTCAAAAATTACCTAGCCAGTAAATATCCGACTAGAAATGTGGTCTTCACGTTGCTTAATAATAAGCTGGGTAGTCGGTGTAACGCCCCGCTCCGCGTCGGCGTTATATATCAGGTGAGTGGGCAGAACTTCGTTCTCTGATTCTTATACGCCTTAATAATAACCTAAGTTTTTGCTTGCAATATTTTCATAAGAGAATGATAGAACCTGCCTTGCATGTTAATGAATGAACTCACCTAGCTTGTCTTTGAAATAATGTCTACTTAACGAGAATCATGAATCGCTTGCTTAGAATGCATGAACATGTTCACTATCGTCTATGCTTCGAGAGAACCATACTGTGCCTGAACGTGTTCAAATGATAAGTCAGATTTGCCCCGCAACAACGATTATATTCTGATGGCTCATCTCGTCTGCATACTAGAGTTTATTTAATAGTGTTCCATGCATTCGCATGCGGTCGGACAATGGCTATTGGTGAAAAGCTGAACTGCATGTGTCACGGCTGCTACAGAGATAGTGGAAAGCAACCATGAGTCACAGCTGCCTCTAACATCAGATAAAGAGTCATTGGTATGTTGTACAACCAGTTGCCGATCCTGAGATACTCGGGGACCGCCCTAAATATAGCTAAGTCATTGTGTTGGCTTGGATAGATGACTGCCCCTAAGATTATGCATTGTGTGTCTAGCTTTGCATCTGACCCTGGAGTCGCACGAGACATGCTGCGCACTCCCTGGAACACGAACGGTTTACTTGCATGCATATTCAATATGAAACTCTGTTTCCAACATGTTTCCAAACAATGTAAATTGACTCTGCTAGAACTGCATGAAACGAACCTAGGTAAAACTAGAAAGATCACTAGTAATGTAATATTTTATAACATGATTACTTAGTGTTGGTTTGAGTGAATGCTTGTTTCTGTTCAGTTGATTTATCTCACCAGTACTTGTATAAAGTGCTGACCCACCAACAGTTTACTTGCTTGCAGGTACTGGATCGTCCGAGGGAGCAATAGGCGTGCCACAGTCTCCAAGACCCGGAATCCTGGTTTCGATTGTTGCCCCGAGAATGCTATCGTATAAGGGGGCATAATGTATGGAACGAACGTGTGCCTTTGCTAAAGGAAACCCAAGTTGCCTCGATTGTCCCGAATACTCAGTTGGCTAAATGCATTGCATTGCAACAAGTCCCTTTCCGCTGCTTACTCGATTGATGCGATGATAGCCAACTACCAACTTAAACGATTGGCCTTGCACGGGCGCAACCCCAGGCCCGTGCGACATCACGTCTCCCGAAAGCTCGAACGGGCCATTCGCTTAGCTCCCTTCCTTCCTCGCACCCGCGGGACGGGCGCGGTAATTCGCGTCCGGCGCGCCGAGGCACGGTGATTTGTGCCCGGTTTGATAATTCTGGCCGTACGGGGTGGGGCAGGGCGGAGCGGCGGCCCGGGCGGGTCCGGGGCGTGACAGAATGGTATCAGAGCAGAATCTATTCTCTGGCCCAAACCGTTGCTTTGACTCTGAGTTATATCGATATGGTATTGCAATATAGCGTTCCATACAATAAGTCCATAGATATTCTCAAAGTGCAAATATTTTCTGAACTTGAATTGCTTGATTGTTTCGATTGAGTACGGCGAGGGACGGCACTATCGCTGCTCGAAATATTGAGAAGTTTATCCTTGAAGTTTCGAGGACGAAACTTTTTTTTGGTTGGTAAGTATGTAATGCCCCGCTCTGCGTCAGCGTTATGTATCAGGTGAGTGGGTAGAACTTCGTTCTCTGATTCTTGCACGCCTTAATAATAACCTGAGTTTTTGCTTACAATATTTTCATAAGAGAATGATAGAACCTGCCTTGCATGTTAATGAACGAACTCACCTAGCTTGTCTTTGAAATAATGTCTGCTTAATGAGAATCCTGAATCGCTTGCTTAGAATGCATGAACATGTTCACTATCGTCTATGCTTCGAGAGAACCATACTGTGCCTGAACGTGTTCAAGTAATAAGTCAGATTTGCCCCACAACAATGATTGTATTCTAATGGTTCATCTCGTCTGCATACTAGAGTTTATTTGATAGTGTTCCATACATTCGCATGCGGTCGAACAATGGCTATTGGTGGAAAGCTGAACTGCATGTGTCACGGCTGCTACAGAGATAGTGGAAAGCAACCATAAGTCACAGCTGCCTCTAGCATCAGATAAAGAGTCATTGGTATGCTGTACAACCAGCTGCCGATCCTGAGATACTCGGGGACCGCCTTACATATAGCTAAGTCATTGTGTTGGCTTGGATAGATGACTGCCCCTAAGATTGTGCATTGTGTGTCTAGCTTTGCATCTGACCCTGGAGTCGCACGAGACACGCTGCGTACACCCTGGAACATGAACGGTTTGCTTGCTTGCATATTCAATATGAAACTCTGTTTCCAACATATTTCCAAACAATGTAAATTGACTCTGCTAGAACTGCATGAAACGAACCTAGGTAAAATTAGAAAGATCACTAGTAATGTAATATTTTATAACATGATTACTTAGTGTTGGTTTGAGTGAATGCTTATTTCTGTTCAGTTGATTTATCTCACCAGTACTTGTATAAAGTGCTGACCCACCAACAGTTTACTTGCTTGCAGGTACTGGATCGTCCGAGGGAGCGATAGGCGTGCCACAGTCCCCAAGACCCAGAATTCTGGTTTCGATTGTTGCCCCGAGAATGCTATCGTATAAGGGGACATAATGTATGGAACGAACGTGTGCCTTTGCTAAAGGAAACCCAAGTTGCCTCGATTATCCCGAATACTCAGTTGGCTAAATGCATTGCATTACAACAAGTCCCTTTCCGCTGCTTACTCGATTGATGCGATGATAGCCAACTATCAACTTAAACGATTGGCCTTGCACGGGCGCAACCCCAGGCCCGTGCGGCATCACGTCCCCCGAAAGCTCGAACGGGCCATTCACTTAGCTTCCTTCCTTCCTCGCACCCGCGGGACGGGCGCGGTGATTCCGTCCGGCACGTCGAGGCACGGTAATTCGTACCCGGTTCGATAATTTCGGCCGTACGGGGCGAGGCAGGGCGGAGCGGCGGCCCGGGCGGGTCCGGGGCGTGATAGTCGGTCCACCAAGAATATGATCGTCATTGTGGTTAGCCATCTCCAAAAATGTTGATTATAAGATGAAGGGGGATTGCTATAAGGAGGAGGAGGAGGAGGAGAAGTGCTGTGAGTAGGAGGAGGAGGAGGAGGAGGAGGCCGCCAACTCAGTTGAAGAAGGATGCTGAGTTGGAGGCTGTGCCCGCCAACTCAGTTGGCGAGTGATGGTTTAGGGGGGGGAGGCAGTGACCGTTGCACTCTGACCGCCAACTCAGTTGGCGAGTAAGGATCCGTTCACACACTTGGAAAGCATTATAGCCGTTGCACAACGGCTATTACATTCAACACTCTCACTCTATATATTTTCTACCTCAACCAAATTATCCAACACTCACTCTATTTTCTCTCTTCCCTCTAGCAAAGTCTTCAACACTTTCTCTGTCTCTCTGCCTCTAGCAAAGCTTCAGTTAATGTTTTGCCTGCAGCTAAAGTTCATCTGAGTTTCCTGTAGCAAAAGTTCTCAACCGTCATGGATCCTAGCATAAGAATTGTATGCTCGCACGGCGGTAAAGTAAATGGGTTAAATTACGAAGGAGAAGAAAGTATATTTTTTTTAACTTATCCAAATATTAGTTTTGAAAATATACGTAATCATATTATTGAACGTTGTTCTATTCATTATGATTTTATTCTGAAGTCTATTTTTTGTTCTAATTATTTTTTGATAGATAGTGAAAATGCATGAAATTATATTCTTGAGATTAATTCACAATCACGGTATATAAAAATATATGTTATTAAAGTAGCAGCAACATTAGATAATTAAAATAATGAATATTTTTCTGAATATCAGCATGTTAGTTCGGGTGCTAGTTCTTCTCAATAAATTATTTTATTTTTCCAAGAAGGTCATTCATCAGATGAATATAACCATGATGATGATAGTGACAACGACGATGGAAATAGTGATGATTTAGTTGAAAATGTAGACTATACGGTAGATGATGATGTTGTAAAAGCTATAACTGATAAAGTATTTAAGGGACAATCATTTTCTAGTCATTCTCACTTTAGAAGCTTTATAAGTAATTTAGCAATTAAATATATTTTTAGTTGTTCAGCTAGTGCTATGAATAATGCTCGTGGAATTATATATGGTTGTGATCAACCGAATTGTAATTGGAGAGTATATGTCAAATCTATTGGAAATGGCGATATAGTTAAAGTTAGTACATTAGAAAATTGTCATTCTTGTTTAAGGAGACTTAGTACAGGACGTCATCGACTAGCTACCACTGCATGGATTAAAACCATGATAATTGACATTATTATAGATAACCAGTCATACAGTCCATCATAAATTGTTAAAGATATATATAGGGAGTACCGTATACAAGTTAGTTATTATAAAGCCCGGAGAGCCCGAGAGACAGCATTAGCTGAAATTAATGGTAGTTATGATGAGGCATACGCTAGTCTTGAGGAGTATTATTATAGAATTATGGAGACAAATTCAGATAGTACATGTTTTATTAAAACTGCCAAAAATAATAGCTTCCAACGAATTTTTATTTGTTTTAAGTCATGTATTGATGGATTTTTAAGGGGCCATTTACCAGTTATTAGTACTGATGCTACATTTCTTTTGTTTAAATATCAAGGTATCTCATTTATTGCTTGTGCTCACGATCCTAACTATCAATTATATCCTATAGCTTATGTTGTTGCTGAAGGTGAGAATAGTGATTCTTGGTCTTGGTTTTTAAATTCTCTTATAATATCTTTTGAAAGTTATTTTAATGATTGGAGTACAATTTTATTTATATCTGACAAGCAAAAAAGGATTAATAAATGATGTTCGTGCTATTTTTTTGCATCTCCTCATTTTTTTATATTCAATATTTTAAACAAAATATGAAAAAAGTTACCAAAGAACCAGTATTTCAACACTTGTTAGACTCGCTTGCTAGATCATATAATGAAACGGATGTAGAGAGTGTGTTTGATATAATTAAACCGAGAACATAATTTTGTACGATTGGCTTATTGGTGTAAACGATAAAAGTCATCGATTTAAACATTGGATAACAGCGTATGCTACTTGTCCAAGATTAGATATTAACACTTCTAATCTTGCTGAATGTTTCAGTAGCTGGATTAAGAAATTACGAGATAAGCCAATAATAATACTTCTCGATGGTATTAGAGCCAAAATTATTACACTTCATGACAATCGTAGAAAGAATGCTGAAAATATAGACACAGATTATTGTCCGAAGATGTTAAAGAACATGGCTTCTATTATCAAAGAGAAGAATCACCTAGAAATATTAGCTATTGATAGTTATAAGTTTGAAATAATAGACCGTACAACAAGTAGAACCTATATTGTTAATATAACTGACAGATCTTGTACATGTTTTAGATGGTACCATACTTATATACCATGTATACATGCATGTTTTGTTTGTAGATATTGCAATATTAGTATTGATAATTTTTATCCTGCAGTATTTTCGATGAAGACCTTGAGAAGTGTATACGCACCAAAAATGGAGCCAATTCCAGTTCCTTACAAGATCCAGGCTCCTTTCGTTAGAGGACAAATTGGGGTACCAAATGTAAGACGCAAAGCCGAAAGACCAAAGAAGAACCGCATCAAACTCCGGGATTCATCGACGAGAGATCTACGTTGTAGTAATTGTGGTACTATGGGACACAACCGAAGAAGATGTACTAGTCAACCGAGAAAGTAAAATAGAATTGTTTAATACAAACTTAAAAATATTGTAATAGTGAGTCTGATAATAAGAGTCTACTTAAGAATTGTTTAATACCAAAATATTGCAATAAAAAATCTTTACAAATCTATAAATATTGCAATCATACATTGTTATAAATTATCTACTCATCCTCCTCCTCGTCTTGTTGAGTTTGGGTAGGCAGCGGTGCTGATGGAGTCAAAAAAAATTGTGTGAATATCTGGTAGCTTTCATCTTCAGCAGTCTGGTAACTCGATCCTGCTCCAGCAGTCTGGTAACTCGGTCCCGCTCCAGCATACTGGTAACTCGGGCTCGCTCCAGCATACTGGTTACTCGGGCCCGCTCCAGCATAATGGTAAAAAGATCAGGGTCGTATAACTATAAAAAACATATGCATTATATTTTGTGTATAAATTACTAAACTTGGAAACTTATAATTTCAAAAATTATCTCGCCAGTAAATATCCGACTAGAAATGTGGTCTTCACATTGCTTAATAATAAGCTGGATAGTCGGTCCACCAGGAATACGACCGTCATTGTGGTTAGCCATCTCCAAAAATGTTGATTATAAGATGAAGGGGGATTGCTATGAGGGGGAGGAGGAGGAGGAGAAGTGATGTGAGTAGGAGGAGGAGGAGGAGGAGGAGGAGGAGGAGAAGAATTGGTGTGAGGAGGAGGAGGAGGACTTGAGGGTAGTTATCGGGAAGGGAGGGGGAAAGTTGAGGGGAGGGGGGAAAGGTGGTCTCCGAGAAGGGGAGGAGTCGGGGTGGGTGGTCAATGAAGAGTCAGGGTATCCGAAGCGGCGTTGGGGAGGATAAGGGCCCGCCAACTGAGTTGGCGAGCTGCCCAGAGCCCGCCAACTCAGTTGGCGAGTTTCTCTCGAGGACTGCTTCTCTCGAGGACTGCGCTCCGCCAACTCAGTTGGCGAGTCCTCCTCCTCCCTGTAAATACATCAAATTTTTTCCTCCTTTTACAATTTTATATAAATATATTACTTTATATGAAAAAACGTATTAAGTAGTTACTTGACAAGGGCACTCTCAGAAGTTGGAGTGGTCAATGGTGCTAGACTGACTATTGATCGAATGATAGCAGCATTTAATATCCATAAACCCTTTCATGTTGTCCAAGTAATCAATGGTGCTCAGAAGTTTGAGTGGTCCACATGTTGTTTAAGGAAAAAAAATTCCATGTTAATCAAATTTGAGTCCCACCAATGATTACTTTTCTTCTTTTTTAATTATTGATAAAAGTGCCTTCTCTGAGTTTGTCTCAAAATAACTATGCTTTGGCGGGGTATGGGTAATGAAATTATTATTCATCATCAATTTTGGATTATGTCATCAAATTATTAAGCAGAAATGCTTCGCCTACAACCAAATGCTTACATCTATTTTACAACCGTCACGTGACGTCCACTTGACGGTCGTTTATTGGACGAGAGGAATTTGTAGGACCCAATTTTCTGCCACATGGCAGGAGTACCACGTGGCAGTCATTCATTGGATGAGAGGTGGGGCCGGATGTGGCCCACATAGCAGAAGAGGAGAGAGGGTTGTAAGATGGTTGTAAACATTCAGTAGTAAACTTAGCATTTTTCATTATTAAGTGGCAGCTGACATAGCCTGTGAGATGACAAATTTATTATCGTAATTAGTACTAACGTAAAATTTATAAATTACTATCTTTAACATTAAAAAAAGGAGCATAAATAGCACTAAAATAAAAATAACAAGCATATACATGAAAATATTTGGTTGTAGTGTAAAAGAGATAATAAGAGCATATATCATCAAAAAATAAGGATTATTTTGTATAAGGATACCAGGTTTAAACCTAATTAAACTTTGGGTACTCGAATTTTTTTTGTGACACGTTTTAGTGATAAAATAAGTATTTTAGTGACGGATGTATGTCACTAAAATGTGTCACTAAAAAAATTCGAGTACTCAAAGTCTAAAACGGACAAATCCAGTACCTAAAGTCTAATTATGTCCTAAACCTGGTACGCTTATACAAAATAATCCAAAAAATAAAGAGACCATCAAGATTAAACTAAAGATATTTAGCAAAGTTTTATTATAAAATGATCACATAAAAGGGCTATTTGATATTACCTCCCTCTTAGATTAGGTACATTAATATTACCTTCATATTAGATTAAAAGTTGAGAATAATCCCCTGAAAGTATCGTTAAAAATTCTTTAACGTCACTTTGAAAACTCATTAACGACACTTTCCAGTTTTTAACGAGACTTTCAGGGGGGATATTCTCAACTTTTAATCTAAAGGGGGGTAATATCAATATACCTAATCTAAGAGGAGAGTAATATCAAATAGCCCGACAAACCTATTGTTGGCTTTGATTTAACAAAAGCTCAAGCTCCTTCTTTTCTTTAGTCCCACATCGGATGGGCCAAACCTTTCTTGTGTACATATATTAGTTTCTCTTCTTTGCTCTCTTAAAGTTGTTGTATGGGTAACCCCTTAGGCCACAAGCGCGCGCTGCCGCCGTCGCCCGACCCTGCTCGGCCCAGTTCTGTTCAGCGTGCGTAACGGGTGCGGATACGTGCCCACATCTGCGAGCGCCGAATGCCAATTCGATTTCCTCTTCGGGTTCGGGCTGGGACCCTAAAATTCTTTTTGCTCCTCTTCATTTTTTTATTTAATTTTCTGAACGGGAAAATTAATTTTGTCCGTTACTAATTATTTTTGAACCGTTAATATATTTTGTGTCCAGGTTCATTCTCTCATTCTCCTGTGTAACGGCTGAATTAATAGGAAAATTATTTCAGACCATTACATATTGGATGAGTATTATATATTTGACTGACTTTCTTTGTAAACACAATTAGAATTTTTATCCCAAAAACTGTTGCTGCCAACATTCTATTCTGTCCAATCTTCGTTGTTTCGCTCGTCTCCAAGCTCTGGGCATAGCTAAGTCCTGGTCATTCTCTCCGAGTCGTGTGCGGCGACGAGATACCGGTAGTGCGGGAATTTTACCACTAGGAGCTTCGAAAATGTCTGCACACAGATCCCGAATCAACTCTTAGGGTAGTGCTTCGTGCACGACTTCCCCAGATGTCGGTAACATCAGTCTAATTTTATTTTATTTTATTCACAAATTTTTTAATAAGAAAATAATAATTATTCTAACAATCTAAGAGTTGATATTTTTGTTAGAATTGATTTTTCTAACTATTTGTTACTGTTTGTTAAATAGTTACTGTTAGAATTAATTTATTTGTTAGAATTGATTTTTTTAACTATTTGTTACTGTTTGTTAAATAGTTACTGTTAGAATTGATTTATTTTTTAGAATTAATTTTTCTAACTATTTGTTACTGTTTGTTTAAAGAGTTACTGTTAAATAGTTACTGTTAATCGTTTGTTAGAGTTGATTTATCCTAGAAAAAAAATTCAAGTTAATAGTTACTGTTTGTTTAAGCAAATTTTTTTAGAAAATTCAAGTTAATAGTTACTGTTTGTTTAAGCAAATTTTTCTAGAAAATTCAAGTTAATAGTTACTGTAGCAATTTGCTTCATTTCCACAATTGATTTATTTATGTACTTATCAAGTTGCTTACTATACTGTCAAATTGCAAATTTGCTTAAAGTGTTTAAAAAATGGTTAGCACATTTGATAATTTTGTCAATTACAATTTTTGATCACAAATTTTCTTTCAATTGTAACATAAAATTTGCTTCATTTTTAATCACTTAGTATTTTGAAAGCAATCTAGGACCAAAAAAAATAGTTTAGTAAAAAGGAAATTGCAAATAAAATCTTCAAATCTAAAGTTTCAAAGTAGAGACAAACTTGGGCACAAGCCGAAAGGGTCCTTCTGTCAACCGGGTGTAAATAGCCCTAAGCGACACGGTACTTAAGAGTCTTCGGATCGCCGCTAGCTGGGAACCGGCCCCTACAGCTAACCTGAGTTGATCAACACTTGAAAAACAAAAGATTTTACGATTGATTAGCAAAGACCACCTAAACTATTATCTTGGACATTGTTGTTAAATAAATTTATATTTTTCAGACTGCAATCATGACTGGTAAGGAGGAATCCTCTACTGCAAAACATGTTAAGTTTGATGGCTCATACTTTAAAAGATGGCAGAGCCAAATAAAATTTTGGCTCACGACCTTAGGACTTATTTCAGCCATTGATGGGTCCACACCCATCACAAATGATTCTGATAAAACTGAGTCTGACATAGGAGTGTCCACCTCCTCGAAACCAAAAACGCCTAAAGAGATAGACTTCCACTGCTTTCATAGAATTCTAAGCGCATTATCTGAATCCTTGTATGATATATTTTTTGAATACAAGAGCGCTAAAGAACTTTGGAAAGCCTTGGAAGATGAATACGGCTGTGATGATGCCAGAATAGAAAGGTTTAATTCTTCAACCTTTAATAGGTATTTCATGGTAGATAACAAGCCAATGAATGACCAACTCCATGAATTCCAAGAATACCTTAGGCATATTCAAGCCAAAGGCACATCTTTCTCTAATGAGCATAAAATAGCATGCCTAATAGATAAGCTACCTCCCTCTTGGTCTGATATTTCTAAGAAACTTATCCATACACAAGGAGATCTTACCTACAATTAAGTCCTAAAGAAAATTAGAACCGAATAACAAATTAAATTAAGGTCTAAACCTAAGACCGAATCTAAAGCTAAGGTAAATCTTGTAGAAGGCCAAGGAAAATCCAAATCTAATTTTCCTTATAAATCCAAAAAGAATTTCTTCAAGAAGAAGAAAAACTTTCAGCCTAACCACCAAAACCATCATCACCAAAACCAAAAACCTAGAAACTTCAGTCAGACTCAGGATCAAAAGAGATTTTATTTTGTGTGTGGTAAAACAAACCATATGGCCACCAACTGCTACCATAGGAAGAAGGAAGCTGTCCAGACCTCCTACAAAGGAAAGGCCTCAATTAGACCAGAAGCGAACATGCTTCACAAAGGTTCTTCGAGTTCTTTCAGGTCTGTAAGCTTTCAACCCCTTATTAACCTCTCTTACCATTCTGATGATTGGTGGTTGGATTCTGGAGCTAATGTTCATATTTTGTTTGATCGCTCCTATTTTTTAAACTATCAGGAATTAAGTGGAGGAGGTGTGACCCTAGGAGATGGCTCAACGACACAAATTATTGGAAGAGGAAAAGTTGACCTGAAGATGACATTAGGAAAAATCTTAACTCTTCATGATGTTCTTCATGTGCCGTCTGTCAAGAAAAACCTAGTTAATGGATCCTTTCTTGTAGCCTCAGGATACAAAATTATAATAGAGGCAAATAAAGTAGTATTTTCTAAGCATGACTCCTTTATAGGAAAAGGCTTTATAAAAGACGATCTTTTTTTTTTAAGCACAATGAATAAAATTTCTGATTGTTCTTTCATTGTCTCTAATATAGAATCTTCAAATGTTTGGCATGGCAAACTAGGTCATATAAACCTAGGTTCTATTAAAAGGATGATGACTTTAGATCTTATTCCCAAGACTCCAATAGATGACAAACACAAATGTTAGATTTGTGTTCAAGCCAAACACACTAAATTACCATTCAAATTTATAGAAAAAATTCTGACCTTCTAAAACTTATCCATATGATGTATGTGACTCAAATTGGATTTTGACCAGAGGCGGTAGAAAATACTTTATTACGTTTATAGATGATTATTCAAAGTATTGTTATATCTATCTTCTCAAAACCAAAGATGAAGTTCTAGATAAATTTAAGGTTTACAAATCTGAAGCTGAGAATCAATTAGAAAGGAAGATTAAGATCCTTAGATCTGATCGTGGTGGAGAATATACCTCAAACAAAATGATTAACTTCTGTGAAGAACATGGAATAATTCATGAGATAACTGCTCCATATTCACCTCAGTCTAACAGAGTTGCTGAACGCAAGAACCGCACTCTGTTAGATATGGTGAATGACATGCTTCTCAGCTCTGGTGCTCCTGATAACTTGTGGGGAGAAGCCATTTTAACTGCCTGTTACATTGTTAATAGGATTTCTAGTAAGACAAAAGATAAGACTCCCAATGAGTTGTGGAAAGGTAGAGCTTCTAGGATTAATTACCTTAGAGTTTGGGGATGCCTTGCTAAAGTCAGAATTTCTGAACCAAAAAAGAGAAAGATTGGTCCCAAGACTGTAGACGTTATTTTCATAGGATATACCTTAGACAGCTATGCCAATAGATTTCTAGTGACTCACTCAGAAGTAAATAAAATCTCTAACAATACCATTATAGAAGCATGAGATACAGTTTACTTTGAAAACATATTTTCTTTTAAGGATAGAAGTTCAATCTCTTCCTCCATACCCTCTACTAGTTCTCATGTCCAAATACCTAGCTCGCAATCTGAACAAGACTTAGAACCTAGACGGAGTAAAAGGGATAGGATTAAAAAAAAATTAGGAGAAGGATTCTTCACCTTTTTTATAGAGGGTGATCCCTCAACTTATGAAGAAGCAATGTCGTCTCCTGAAGCTCCCTTCTGGAAAGAAGCCATCAACAGTGAATACAACTCCATCATGGAGAATAACACTTGGTTTCTAACATATCTACCTTTAGGCAATAAACCAATAGATTGTAAGTGGATTTTTAAGAAGAAACTCAGAGCCGATGGTACTATAGAGAAATACAAAGCTAGATTAGTTGCTAAGGGTTTTACCCAGAAGAAAGGGTTAGATTACTTTGATACCGACTCTCCTGTAGCTAGGATCATATCCATTAGAACCTCTTGGCCTTAGCATCCATTCATGATATGCTAATCCATCAAATGGATGTAAAGACAGCATTTTTGAATGGAGATCTAGAGGAAGAACCTTATATGGACCAACTTGAAGGTTTCATTGCTAAAGGTCAAGAAAAGAAAGTCTGCAGACTAGTAAAATCCTTCTATGGCTTGAAACAAGCTCCCAAACAATGGCACAATAAATTTGACAAAGTAATTTATGAATATGGTTTCTTGTCAAATGAGTATGACAAATGTATATACTCTAAAGGTACATGTAAAAGTTGTGTCATTTTATGCTTGTATGTAGATGACATCCTTATCCTAGGTTCATCACTGGAATTGATAAATATTACAAAGAACTATTTATCTTGCCAGTTTGATATGAAAGACCTAGGAGAAGCCAACTTAATTTTAGGAATGCAAGTGACCAAAGGCAAAGAGGGTTATACTCTATCTTTAGCACATTCAATTAAAAAATGCTAAAAAGGTTTGAGTTATTTGATAAGAAATATGTCCATACTCCTTATGACAGCAGTATTGTACTAAAAAAGAATGAAGGATCACCTTTGGAACAACATAAATATTCAAAGATGATAGGCTCCCTTATGTATATAACAAACAGGACAAGACCCGATATTGCATTTGCTATTAGTAGATTAAGTAGATATACCAGTAACCCAAATCAGTCACATTGGACTGCCTTGGATAGGGTATTTAGATATCTCAAGGGCACCCTAGATTACAAACTTTATTTTACTAGGCACCCTGATATCATAGAAGGTTATTCAGATGCAAACTGGGTAACCGATTCACATGATATAAAATCTACTACTGGATATGTATTTACTCTAGGAGGAGCTGCAATCTCCTGGGGCTCTTGTAAGCAAACTATCATAGCTAGGAGTACAATAGACTCCGAAATGATAGCTTTAGATACAACTTGTACAGAAGCTGAATGGCTTAAAAATTTTATTATGCATATAATTGTTTCTCTTAGTCATGTTCCTGCAATTTCTATAAATTATGATAATAAATCTGTTATTGAACTACTAAAGCATGATTTTGTAAATGCTAAGGTGAACAGGTACCTGCAGCTGCGCTTCAAGTCAATAAAAAGCCTACTAGGCAAATATATGATTCTTGACTATATAAAGTCAGAAAAGAACCATGCAGATCACTTGACGAAGGGTCTGTCTAGGACTTTTATCCTAGAATCATCGAGGGGGATGGGGTTAAGCCCATAAGTTAGTCACCAGCAGTGGCAACCCAACCGAGTCTGACTGAAGATCCCAAGAAGCCGGTTCAATGGGTAGAAACAAGATAAACTTAGGTGACTTTATGGAACACTGACTCGAGATTAAAGTCTTATTAAAATAAAGCCCAAGCGGCTGTACATGTGTACAATGACTCCCCATCCCTATGGTGACAGTGTTCATGTGTGATATGGTTAGGATGAGGTTAAACTCTTAATAGGTCCAAGCTGTAATGCTGGGTTGATTCATATCACCAACCATTAAGGACTTACCTATATTAGAGGTCGTGAAAGCCGCGACTATGGGACAGGACGATCCCAGACAACTCTCATGAATGTGAAAAAGTGCGCATGGCCATTTAAAAGCGTCACCCGATAGACCAAGGACCTCTAGCGTACTATATGTGCTATTTTTCTAAATCTGGTTCAAGAAGTCTGATTCAAGGCATAGTCCATCAAGCACTTCTTCATATTAAGGCAATAGTCACTACGTGAGATTCAAGGCTGTAGTCCATCTCATCTAGGCTGTAGTCCATCTCATCTATGCATAGTATTTTACTGTCCAGATGCTCTCTCACTCTCTCTCTCTCTCTCTTTCTCTCTCTCTATTTACTTCACTCTTATCTTTGTTTCGAAACTTGACCTTTTGGGGGGGATTGTTGGCTTTGCTTTAGCAAAAGCTCAAGCTCCTTCTTTGTCACGATCCGCACCCGAAAAATTGGGCATGAGTCGTGGGTACGTCCAGCCTACGCCACAGCATCGGCGGTAGGACATTGTCTAGGTCAACTATCTAGATAACAATCTCACGCAATCCATATATAAACCTGTAAAGATCTCAACTCCAAACAGAGGAGCAATATCATAATGATAATGACAAGTACTCAATCACGAATCTAAGCACGATAAGATAACAAGAAGTCTAACAACTATAAAGTCTAACCAACAACAACTACTACAACTACCACAACATCAATTATAATAATACATCATCCAAAATTATATACAATACAAGGTCTCGATCCAAAATCGGAGACAAATCCGATGCTAAAAGCTAATAAAAATAATAACAAGGTCCTAGTGATCCCGGCTAGCAACCCGAAAATCACTCCTAATCTAGAGGGTCCCTGTCTGCACCATCGACAGGCTCAGGTCCATAAAACGTCGGATACCACTCCTCCGGATACTCTGAAAAATATGTCCAGTCAGGACTGGAGCAAGTACATCTCTAACAGCAGTTCTATTTAAATGATAAAAACTATAAAACAGTTATAGCAAGTAGCAAGAATGAAGCAAGTATGAAACAAGAAAATATGTATAACTGGTGCATAAAGGTAAAGATGCATGGATATCAGAGCAAGATAATAATAACTGCAAGATACAGGAAATTTAAGCTAAGATCAAGTTCGTGCATATGAACGTGTAGTGAGTCCAACATGAAATACATGTAGTGAGTCAAGTCCAGAAACATGTAAGTGAGACCAACAAGAATGCAAGTGAGTCCAGACTATAAAAAATAAACTCGGTGTCTTTGTGTCTTTGAAATACTTGTTTCGATATATAAACGGCTAGGGGTAAGTACGGCTCACCGTGCACTGGGTGCGCGGCTGCTATCATTCCAGATTAGACCAGAGGGAGTGATTCCTGATGATTCCAGATAGGAATGTTTACATGTCTACTCGAGTATTTTCCCGTCCCGACTAATACAAGTGGATCCAAGACCCGACACGTAAATCAAGATGAGTTCAGCCTGAAATATGAGTGATGCCTGTAGTGATGCATGTAGGTGATGCCAGTAGTGATTCCAGAATAGAGGCCAGAAACATAAAATATACGTGTCGTAAGTAAATGAATCCAGAAATACCAGTCAGTGTTCCGTATTGTGCCAGAATAATCAGATGATACTATACTAGAAGCTGAAACATAATCATCATCAGATAATAAAAACTATCAGAGAATGTACTCGTCTGACGTCCTGAGCAACTGGCGATCCGAACCGGTGTCGCAAGGACCTATTACGAAAAGCAAGGTTAAACAGGTTTTTAATGAGTTAAACAGATATAAAATAACTAAAAATAGGCTTCTAGGGTCGTTCTAGGTCAAAAGGGTCAAACTGGTGAAATCTGGGTCAAAAAGTCAACTCTGGGTCAAAACTAGGTCAAAAGTTGACTTTGGCAGTCAACCGAGTCAACTACGGTCAAGTCTAGGTCAAACTAGGGTGCCCCTGAAATTCTAGGCCAAAATTAGGTCATTAAGCTAGAAAACTCTCGAACTCGCCTCCTTAAGATACCGGGATACCCTCGGTATCCGATACCTCAACCTACGCTACGCACCCCACCTAAACCCGCTAAAACCTATGCTAGCACGCGTAAATATATACACATAAGCATATAAAAATTACTCCAATACTATTCCTAGGCTATTGCTCAAATACCCCGCTCGAAACTCAATACCTTGGATATCTCAAGGTATTGAGATACCTCGGTATCTCAAGGTATTGAGATACCACTCTCAAACCCCTCTAACTAGCTATTAGGCTAATAAATATATACCTAGTTATTAATCTAGGCTAGAAAATATATATATCTATCATATATTTATATATCTAAGTATCTATATTCATATATATATATATAGATATCTACACACATATACATATACCCATATACCTCACTTACCTATACATATATATATTACTATATGTATATAGATATCTATACAATTAGATAGATATATATCTAATACCTAGCTATAGGTATATATATATATATATCTATGCATATAGATATGGATATCTACGATCCATACATATCTATCTACCTATCTAGTAATTAGATATCTATCTAACTATCTCTATAACTATCTATCTATATAACTAGCAATCTAACTATCTATAAATATATCTATCAAATCTATCTAACTACCTATTTATCTATAGATCTAATAGCTATCTATCAATCCATAGATATTTCTATCTATCTATGTATCTAATTAACTATCTATCTATCTATCAACTTATCTATCTACCTAGTTATTTATCTATCTAACAATCTATATATCTACCTAACTATCAATTTAACTATCTATTTATACTATCTATCAATTTATATCTAGGTATCTAGATATCTAATATCTATCTATCTAGATATCTACCCATCTATGAATCTATCTATCTATCTATTTATCTATGTATCTATCTATTTACCTAGCTATCTATTTATCTAGCTATCTAACTATCTACTAATATATATCTATCTAGATATCTAATATCTATCTACCAATCTATCTAACTATCTATCTAGCTATATAACTATATATCTATCTATCTTTCTATTCCTCTACCTATCTATCTACTATCCATCTATCTATGCATAAATCAATCTATCTAACTATATATCAATCTATCTATATCTATATATATATATATATATATATATACCACTCTCTCTCCCTCGTATTTGCTGTT
This sequence comes from Iris macrosiphon, assembly GCA_036927795.1. Classification (NCBI taxonomy): domain Eukaryota; kingdom Viridiplantae; phylum Streptophyta; class Magnoliopsida; order Asparagales; family Iridaceae; genus Iris; species Iris macrosiphon. The sequence goes on from JAYESA010000013.1 coordinate 19,536,561, forward strand.
GCTGCCCTGCTGTTCATGCTGCATCTGCTGCTGCTCTTGCTGCTATATACTGCTGCTGCTGATGCCTCAAAATGCTGCTGCTGCTGTGCTGCTGCTGCACTGCTGCTCTGTTCAGTACCCCCCCCCCCTCTCTCATTCTCTCACACACACACACACACACACACACACACACACACACACACATATATATATATATATATATATATATATATATATATATATATATATATATATATATATATATATATATATCACATATATATCACATATATATATCACATATATATATATATATATATATATATATATATATATATATATATATATATATATATATATATATATATATATCACATATATATATATAATCATACATATATATACATATATCTATACACACTCTAACATATAAATATATTCTAACACACACACACTAGCATATATAACTACACACACATATTTATGTATAAATACACACACACACATACAAGCACATACATATACCTATATATATATATATATATATATATATATATATATATATATAAGCACACATCTATATATGTATACACACATATATATCTATATATAAACACACTAATATATATTTATATACATATACACACACACACTCAAACATATATATATCTATACACTCACTCACACACACTCACTCTCACACACACTAGTACACACACACTCTCACACACACTAACACACACTCTCACACATACATATATATATACATATACTCATACACACATATATATATATAAACATATACACACAAACACAAACTCATATACATATATATATATCTAAACACTCACTCAAACTCACACACACACTCACCTACACACATACACTAGCACCAACACACTCACACAAGCACTCACTAACACACTCACAAACACATAAAAACACACATATAAATAGAAATATATATATATATATATATATATATATATATATATATATATATATATATATATATATATATAGAAACACACACAAATATATATATATACATATATATATATAAACACAACACACCACAACGCACAACGCTCACAACGCCCCACCAACGCGCGCCCAACGATCCCGACACGCACAAACATCTATAAATATATAAAATATAGCCCTAAAATTCTAGCACACACTCCCCGATGCTAACCCAACGCGCGCACAAGCCCGAAACTAGGAAACCAAGTCGAAATGGCCGTTCGGTCATTTCGACGAACACGCGGTGTGCGATTCGGAAAACCTCCTGAAACGCACACCAAACCAACTCGAAATCGGTCCAAAATTTATCCACGGGTTCTAAACGATGTCTTGATCCTAGAAAAAATACTACCGCGTCGATTCTAGGTCCGTGGCAAAAACGCGCACGCACTTAGAATCGGCGACGACGAAAACCCCAAAAATGCCCGAAACGCCCGTTTCTTCGTGACACGGCTTCCCGTGTTCGAATGGAGACACGTACTCACCCTCAAGACACCAGACAACGTCTACCTAGGTCCGTCTAACCTAGGGCATCACCCAAAATTGGGATAAATTCGTATTCCATCCGAAATTGACACAAAATCTAGTGTTAAAGTCTCCAAACACTACCAAACTAGTTCCAACTTCCTCCCACGGGTAGCCTAAGGGTCTAGGAAGGCTCTAAACTATTAATTACACTACATAAAAGTAATTACAAGGGAGAAAATTAGGGTTTACCTCTTGGGAGTTGGAATCCCAAGCCAAAATCTTCAAAATGCTCCAAATCCACCAAACCAAGCTTCCAAGCTCCCAAATCTAGCTCCAACACCAAATCTAAGCTCTATCCACCTAGGTTGGAGAAGAATGTAGGTTTAGGGTTCAAATAAGTAGAAGAAATGGAAGAAGGAAGGAAGAAAAATGGACTTACTTGAAGTGGGAAGGAGAAAGGAAGAAGAAAGAAGTAGTGGAGAAGAAGAAGAAGTGAAGAAGAAGTAGTAGAACAAAGGGGGGGGGCTGCTTGCTGCTGATATGGTCGGGTGTGGGTAGGAAGGGGCCGGCCAAGAAATAATAAAGGGGGTTTACAAGTTGGCAAATGTCCAAAATCCCCTCATGTAACTCGGTTTTGGGTTTCGGGTTCCAAAATCACTCAAACTAACTCCAAATCTCTACAACTAACCCACTAAAAATATAATAAATATTCTAAAACCCAAAAATAGGTCTCACAGGGGTGTGGGCTGGGTCGGACATGGGTCCACTAGGGTCTGACATGGGTCCAGGCTAACCAAAACCCTAAAACAATCAATATAAAAATAATACAATCATTAATTAAATATAAATACAATTAATTATAAATAATACATAATTAACTAAATTAAAATAAAAAAATACCCGGCTCTGGAAATGGGGTGGTGACATTCTTTTCTTTAGTCTCACATCGGATGAGCCAAATCTTTCTTGTGTACATATATTAGTTTCTCTTCTTTGCTCTCTTAAAGTTGTTGTGTGGGGAACCCCTTGGGCGACACGCGCGTGCCGCTGCCGCCACCCGGCCCGGATCGGCTCGGTTCGGTTCGGCACGCGTAACGGGTGCGGGTACGTGCCCACATCTGCGAGCGCTGAATGCCGATTCGATTTCCTCTTCGGGTTCGGGCTGGGACCCTAAAATTTTTTTTGCTCCTCTTCATTTTTTTATTTAATTTTCTGAACGTTGGAAAATTAATTTTGTCCGTTACTAATTGTTTTTGAACCGTTAATATATTTTGTGTCCAGGTTCATTCTCTCATTCTCCTGTGTAACGGCTGAATTAATAGGAAAATTAATTCAGACCGTTACATATTGGATGAGTATTATATATTTGACTGGTTTTCTTTGTAAACACAATCAGAATTTTCATCCCAAAAACTGTTGCTGCCAACATTCTATTATGTCCAATATTCGTTGTTTCACTCATCTCCAAGCTCAGGGCATAGCTAAGTCCTGGTCATTCTCTCCGAGTCGTGTGCGGCGACGAGATACCGGTAGTGCGGGGATTTTACCACTAGGAGCTTCGGGAACGTCTGCACACAGATCCTGAATCAACTCTTAGGGCAGTGCTTCGTGCACGACTTCCCCAGAGGCCGGTAACATCAGTCTAATTTTATTTTATTTTATCCACAAATTTTTCAATAAGAAAACGATAATTATTCTAACACCTATGTCATAGTATAAATGAAAGGTAAAAAATAGTTGTATTACGAAGGATTCAATTTGGCAATTGTTGGAGTAACGATTATGAGACATTTTTTATCTACCGGTTATGAGCTGGTATGAGAAATCTAAATTTTTTTGTGGTTTTAAGTAACGACTTTTAAACCAATCTAAGTCATGGTTGGTAATTCATTAGCGAGTGGTTCTCAAAAAAATTTAAACGAATATAATTATGTATGTCCACATATAAACAAAAGTCTTGTGAAGCAAGATTATATCATGCCTATTGTCAGTAACAATGCACAATGAAATATTGCCTCTCAGTTTATGTTTTGAGATTAGAAATTCATGATTGTAATTACATTGCATTGAACCAAACGACCCTAATAATCAACAGCAGTAGCTACAAATAAATGACAGGACTTCTAAACAAAGTTGCTACAGAATAGAGTAAACAAAATACAAGCTCACATTAACCATATATCTCCCAAATGCTCCTAATTAATGTCATGGAGCTCTCCTCTTCAAGAGAGTACATGCCAGTTTATTCAAACAACAAAATCAACAACAAACTATATTTTGCTACAAATTAATGCACGAAGATAGAACTAAGGGATTAGTGTTGCTCTTGGTTAATTTTTTGGTCGTTGGTCACTTATCACGAGATCACATTTGAATGGATTTTCTTACTCTTTTAAAGATCATATACCATATGGACTTCTCCTTCTTCTCACTAGAGCCCTTTCCTACTGGACTCTCCTCTCTACTCCTCCTCATCTTCTCTTTGTGTTGCTTCTTCAGTACATAGATCTCGGCCACGTCCACTCCCATTGGTGCCATTGCCAAGAACTCGCAATTAGTAAGAGTACTTGTGTTTAGTGTAATAGGCATGGAACCATTCAAAATTCTTATATAGGAGTTTGGAGATTGATTGATTGATCAATTACTTGCCAAGGCTTCTGAGTGCTGACTGATAAGTGGGTTGAAATTAGATATGTTATCCTTTCTTGGTGTCCAAGAAGTCCATGATGCACGGATGTTGTCAATTTGGAATGGTCAACATTTTAAAAGGCACGTTTTCTTTGTATGTATTTTTAATTAGAGTAAACTAGAGACTCTAGTGAAGTTGATGATATGCCCTTGGTTAACTGAAATAAATATAGTACAATCTTACAATTTAATAGACAGGTTGATTCGATTCGTTTTCACTCTTGTTTGTTTTTACGACAACTATTGAACGAGTATTTTCAGCTATGAAGTATGTTAAGAGTGCTCTTCGTAGTAAGATAGATGATGAGTTTTTAACCGATTCAATGGTTATATTCATCGGAAGAGAGAGATCAAAAACTATCGATTCATATTCGATAATAGATGAATTTTATTCTTTGGAGAATCGAACAGTCCAGCTTCAATAGAAAGTCTTGTATGCACAATTAGTCTTTTTTCAATATAATTATTTGTAAGAACTTACTAAGTTATCTATAGTTTATTATCATTTTTCTTTTTTTTTTGTTAGTTTTGCGATAATTAAAATTTTATAAACATACATGAGTGTTTTGATCAATTGATGTTGTTTTATATTGTCAATTTTTTTCGACTAAGTATAACATTTTTTTAGTTCAATGCAGGATGACTTGAATTATGATTCCGTACTTGACTAGAGTCTCGTCTATGTTATTTTTCTACTGATAAAAGAGTCTTTTTTTCCTTTCTTTTTTTTGTGTGTGTGTGAGAGCACCATAAGGAAAAGCTATCAGAAGTATGATTTTACATTTCAGAATTCATATGATTGTCATTCTGAGCATTTAAGTTGGAATTTCAATTTTTTTCTCCGCATAAGTAGTCAAAAAACTTTTAATACACAATTATTATTATCTTAAAATTTATATGTTACTATTTTTTGTTAACATCTCTATTATTATAATGTAGCTTAGAAAAGTTCAAATTTGAGCCGTCTAAACATTATGTATATCATCAACTAATTAATAAAAATATAAAAAATTAACTATCCATACGTAGTTAATGAAAATACTTCTAACTACATTAACATATAACAAATTCTAAAATATATTAAATATTTAAATTTATTTAAAGTAAGTACATGATATTATCTAACTAGACACATATCAAAAATTCTTAAAACATATCTATAACAAATACTAATTAAAATATATTAAAATCAAATTTAAAATATTTTAATATAATTTAAATTTGTATCTAATTTTTTAATAATATCATAGTTTTTTTTTTTTTTTTTTGCGTACAACGTACGTAAACGTGACTAGTATAAATTAATGTTGTGTAAGTATCACTAAAACATAATAACAATCATATGAAAATATTGAATTGTGCTTTAAAAGAACAATTTAATAAGAGCATATATATAGTCTCAAAAGAAAAAGTGACGAGAGCCTAAAGATTGAATTTTAGAATTATTCAAGCAAATTTGTATTGCTAACGGATCACACCCCCATCTAGTGTGACCTGGAAGCTGACGAACATATATAGAAGTATAATCTGAAAGCTTATATAGTTGTATTAATTATGAAGGGTTCTTATAGTGTATTTTGGACTGATTTTTCCTACTTTGTTAGGTCTTTGATAACTTCCTGGTCGGTCCAGGAATAAGTCTGATAAAACTTCAGATTTGGACAACTTTCACTGCTAGGACAATATCCTATATTTAATATAATCCTACAAGAAATCGGGGTCACGGATGATACTACAGGACCGATCCACAATAAAAGTCGAAAAACAACCAAAATTAGTTCCAGATTTAGTAACCCAACTCTCCCGTCCGACCCTTGCCACAATAGCCGCCACAAAAAGAAAGGACATGCAAGTAGAACGACCACAATCAAATACATGCCATTTGATGTACGGTATAGAAATGAAATATACCAAGTTATAAGCTCAACTTATTATTTCAGTAATATATATGATTATAATTTGGTCCATATATAATTAAGGATTCAATCTTCATGAGAAGAGAATTTTAATTAATTAAAAGCTATTTGATTTTACCTTATGTTAGATTAGGTATATTGATATTATCCTCCTGTTAGATCAAAAGTTAAATTTATCCTCCTTGAAAGTGTCAGTTACAAGTTTTTAAAGTGCCGTTACAAGTTTTAAAAGTATCGTTAATAAGTTTTTAACGACACTTTCAGGAGGGTAAACTCAACTTTTGATCTAACAGGAAGATAATATCAATATACATAATATAACATGAGGTAAAATTAAATAATCTTTTTAATAACAATAACATTGATAAATATGGTTGCTAAGTACTAATCAAAAAATTATTGTCTCTCTAATTAAGAATATGATGTTAGTATAAAGTGGACATTGAGCCATTTATATAGGAGTTTAGATATTGAGTAGTTACTTGCCAAGGGCACTCTGGTCCACATGTTGTTTAAGGGGAAAAAAAAATTTCCAGGTTTTCTCTGATTAATCAAATTTGAGTCCCATCAATGATTACTTTTCTTATTTTTTAATTATTGATAAAAGAGCCTTCTCTGAGTTTGTCTCAAAATAGCTATGCTTTGGCGGGGTGTGGGTGATGAAATTGTTATTCATCATCCATTTTGGATTATGTCATCAAATTATTAAGCAGAAATGTTTCGCCTACAACCAAATGCTTACATCCATTTTACAACCATCACGTAGCGTCTACGTGACGTCCACTTGACAGTCGTTTATTGGATGAGAGAGATTTGTAGGACCCGATTTTCTGCCACGTGGCAGGAGTACCACGTGGCAGTCATTCATTGGATGAAAGGTGGGGTCGGGTGTGGCCCACATAGCAGGGGAGGAGAAAGGGTTGTAAGATGATTGTAAACATTCGGTAGTAAACTTAGCATTTTTCATTATTAAGTGGCAGCTGACATAGCCTGTGAGATGACAAATTTATTGGCGTAATTAGTACTAACGTAAAATTTATAAATTACTATCTTTAACATTAAAAAAAGGAGCATAAATAGCACTAAAATAAAAATAACAAGCATATACATGAAAATATTTGGTTGTAGTGTAAAAGAGATAATAAGAGCATATAGCATCAAAAAATAAGGATAATTTTGTATAAGGATACCAGGTTTAAACCTAATTAAACTTTGGGTACTCGAATTTTTTTAGTGACACATTTTAGTGATCAAATAAGACTTTTAATGACGGATGTTTGTCACTAAAATGTGTCACTAAAAAATTTGAGTACTCAAAGTCTAAAACGGACAAATCCAGTACCCAAAGTCTAATTATGTCCTAAACCCGGTACGCTTATACAAAATAATCCAAAAAATAAAGAGACCATCAAGATTGAACTAAAGATATTTAGCAAAGTTTTATTATAAAACGATCACATAAAATCTGGAAGCAAACAAACATAGGGCTATTTGATATTACCCCCCTCTTAGATTAGGTATATTAATATTACCTCCATGTTAGATTAAAAGTTGAGAATACCCCCCTGAAAGTGTCGTTGAAAACTCTTTAACGACACTTTGTAAACTCATTAACGACACTTTCAGGTTTTTAACGACACTTTCATGGGGGGTATTCTCAACTTTTAATCTAAATGGGGGTAATATCAATATACCTAATCTAAGAGAAGAGTAATATCAAATAGCCCGACAAATCTATGTCAGAGTATAAATGAAAGGTAAAAAATAGTTGTATTACGAAGGATTCTATTTGGCAATTGTTGGAGTAACGATTATGAGACATTTTTTATCTACCGGTTATGGGCGGGTATGAGAAATCTAAATTTTTTTGTGGTTTTAAGTAACGACATTTAAACCAATCTAAGTCATGGTTGGTAATTCATTAGCGAGTGGTTCTCAAAAAAATTTAAACGAATATAATTATGTATATGTCCACATATAAACAAAAGTCTTGTGAAGCAAGATTATATCATGCCTATTGTCAGTAACAATGCACAATGAAATATTGCCTCTCAGTTTATGTTTTGAGATTAGAAATTCATGACCAATCTATACTATTCTTATATTTATCGGGAGGAGGAGGAGGAGGGTCGGGAAAAGGGGGGAGTGGGAGTAAAAAATTGGGCTCGATATGGGAATGAGAAGAAGAAAGTTTTCGAAAAATTTAATGTTTCGAGCGACGGAAGAGGTTCGTCGCTATATACATTCTGACGTCGTAGCGACGAAAATTTGATATATGATTCATAACCACAAATTCATTGATAGTTGGTCATAGATCTGTTGCTAATTAGCGACCAACCTATTTTCGTCGATGCATTCCATCGGTGTTTTGTCATATTTTTGTCATGTATCACCCCAATGAGTATTATTTTATTCACAAGTTTGATCATTTATGTTTCGATCGTACTGTTGTTAGCAACTGTGTTGCATAATTGTCATTTCAGCAAAGTCAAGCTTGTAATCTTTATTTCCGTTCAAGTTGTTGTAATTGTCGTTATACACATTGTAATTTTTGATTATTTTTACGTACTTTGTACGATCTTTGTAATCCGAAAACAATAGTTTTACATTATACGTCGTGCAATACTGTGAGTAATTAGATTGCTATGTTTTATTATTATCATTTATCAATAAGAAAGAAGATTGTCGGATCATAGTTGTAATCTTTGTGTTTATCTATAACATTTACCGTCTTCTAAAAAAGAAAAAAAAAAAGAAAAAGTTTGTCTATGTAACATGTCAATAAGTGTTTATTGTTTATTTCTTTATGAATATGGGCTGATTGCTGCCCAACAAATACACAATATGTTTGTACTCATTAACTCTTTTGTATACAATTCAGAGAAGTAAAGATTATTATTTTTTTATTCGATTTCATTATAATTGTAATTACATTGCATTGAACCAAACGACCCTAATAATCAACAGCAGTAGCTACAAATAAATGACAGGACTTCTAAACAAAGTTGCTCCAGAATAGAGTAAACAAAATACAAGCTCACATTAACCATATATGTCCCAAATGCTCCTAATTAATGTCATGGAGCTCTCCTCTTCAAGAGAGTACATGCCAGTTTATTCAAACAACATAATCAACAACAAACTATTTTTTGCTACAAATTAATGCACGAAGATAGAACTAAGGGATTAATTTTTTGGTCGCTGGTCACTTATCACGAGATCACATTTGAATGGATTTTCTTACTCTTTTAAAGATCATATACCATATGGACTTCTTCTTCTTCTCACTAGAGCCCTTTCCTACTGGACTCTCCTCTCTACTCTTCCTCATCTTCTCTTTGTGTTGCTTCTTCAGTACATAGATCTCGGCCACGTCCACTCCCATTGGTGCCATTGCCAAGAACTCGCAATTAGTAAGACTTGTGTTTAGTGTAATAGGCATGGAACCATTCAAAATTCTTATATAGGAGTTTGGAGATTGATTGATTGATCAATTACTTTCCAAGGCTTCTGAGTGCTGACTGATAAGTGTGTTGAAATTAGATATGTTATCCTTTCTTGGTGTCCAAGAAGTCTATGATGCTCGGATGTTGTAAATTTGGAATGGTCAACATTTTAAAAGGCACGTTTTCTTTGTATATTTTTTAATTAGAGTAAACTAGAGACTCTAGTAAAGTTGATGATATGCCCCTGGTTAACTGAAATAAATAGAGTACAATCTTACAATTTAATAGGCAGGTTGGTTCGATTCGTTTTTCACTCTGCTTGTTTCTACGGCAACTATCGAACAAGCATTTTCAGCTATGAAACATGTTAAGAGTGCTCTTCGTAGTAAGATAGATGATGAGTTTTTAACCGATTCAATGGTTATATTCATCGAAAGAGAGATATCAAACACTATCGATTCAGATTCGATAATAGATGAATTTTATTCTTTGGAGAATCGAACAGTCCAGCTTCAATAGAAAGTCTTGTATGCACAATTAGTCTTTTTTCAATATAATTATTTGTAAGAACTTACTAAGTTATCTATAGTTTATTTTTTTTATTTTTGTTAGTTTTGTGAAAATTAAAATTTTATAAACATACATGAGTGTTTTGATCAATTGATGTTGTTTTATATTGTCATTTTTTTTGGACTAAGTATAACATATTTTTAGTTCAATGCAGGACGACTTGAATTATGGTTTCGTACTCGACTAGAGTCTCATCAATGATATTTTTCTATTGATAAAAGAGTTTTTACATTTCAGAATTCATATTATTGTCATTCTGAGCATTTAAGAATGTCTGTATTCTGGAATCCAAATTAGCAGGTTGGAATTTCAATTTTTTCCTCCGCATAAGTAGTCAAAAAACTTTTAATACACAATTATTATTATCTTAAAATTTATATGTTACTATTTTTTGTTAACATCTCTATTATTATAATGCAGCTTAGAAAAGTTCAAAATTGAACCGTCTAAACTTTATGTATATCATCAACTAATTAATAAATAAATAAAAATTAACTATCCATACGTAGTTAATGAAAATACTTCTAACTACATTAACATATAACAAATTCTAAAATATATTAAATATTCAAATTTATTTAAAGTAAGTACATGATATTATCTAACTAGACACATATCAAAAATTCTTAAAACATATCTATAACAAATACTAATTAAAATATATTGAAATCAAATTTAAAATATTTTAATATAATTTAAATTTGTATCTAATTTTTTAATAATATCATAGTATTTTTTTTTTTACGTACAACGCACGTGAACGTGACTAGTATAAATTAATGTTGTGTAAGTATCACTAAAACATAATAACAATCATATGAAAATATTGAATTGTGCTTTAAAAGAACAATTTAATAAGAGCATATATATAGTCTCAAAAGAAAAAGTGACGAGAGCCTAAAGATTGAATTTTAGAATTATTCAAGCAAATTTGTGTTGCTAACGGATCACACCCCCATCTAATGTGACCTGGAAGCTGACGAACATATATAGAAGTATAATCTGAAAGCTTATATAGTTGTATTAATTATGAAGGGTTCTTATAGTGTATTTTGGACTGATTTTTCCTCCATTGTTAGGTCTTTGATAACTTACTAGCCTGTCTAGAAATAAGTCTGACAAAACTTCAGATTTGGACTACTCCCACTGCTAGGACAATTTTCTATATTTAATATAATCCTACAAGAGATCGAAGTCGCGGATGATATTCCAGGACCGATCCACAATAAAAGTCGAGAAACAATCAAAATTAGTTCCAGATTTTGTAACCCAACTCTACCGTCTGGCCCTTGCCACAATAGCTGCCACAAAAAGACACTACCAGAAAAAAGTCAAATTAGTGACGTCAAAAATCGTCGCTAAATGACAAAAAAAGTCGCTAATCACGTTTAGCGACGTAATTAGCGACGTTTTACAGAAGTCGAAAATCAGCACATCGTTGAAAGGAAAAAATATCGCTAAACGTCGCTATAACGACATTTTTTAGCGACTTAAATGTGTCGCTAAATTAGCGACGTTTAGCGACGCAGCGTCACTAATTAGTGACATAAACAGACGTCGCTAAACGTCGCTAATTAGCGACTTATATAGCGACGTGACAGCGACGTCTTTAATGACCTGGCAGTACTGCCATGTCAGCAATTTGAGACGTACAGCGACGTATTTAGCGACATATGTAGCAACGTCATTAGCGACTTCTATTAACGTCGCTAATTAGTGACATATTTAGCGACGTGTATAAACGTCGCTAAACGTCACTAAATACATCGCTAATTTTATAAAAAAATTAAAAAAAAAGAATATTGAATTGTTTCTAAACTATTATTCCTGCAATTTATGAATTTTTAATTAAAAATAGACCTGGAGCAACCCTCCGTTGAATTCTCTGAGTTCGCGACCCCTTCGGTGGAATACTCAACACCGGTAAATTAACATCATTTAATATGAATAAAAAGTATCACAGTCATACAATACACACAAATATTATAGACAGACCTGGAGCAACCCTCCATTAAATTTTTTGCGTACGAAATAACACAAAAAGTATATAAAATATCAGTCACACAATACACACAAAATAAAAGTATCACAGTCACACAAAATGCATAATATATAAGTATCACAGTCACACAATGGGCATAATATATAAGTATCACAATCACACAATAATCATAATAAAAGTATATAAAATATCACAGTATCAAACTCGAGGATATCCAATACGCTGGGGCACATACCAGTCCCTCAGATACTGCGCATAAACAGCGTCTATGTGATCAATCTCCGCTATAGGTGCTGGGTGACTGGAACTCCCCGTCTGAGATACAGCCGCTATAGGTGTTGGGTGACTGGAACTCCCCGTCTGAGATACAGCCGCTATAGGTGTTGGGTGACTGGAACTCCCCGTTTGAGATACAGCAGGTGGTATCTTTTTCTCCTTAACAGTAGAAGGCATCACTTCCTCCTTAACAGTATGAGGCATCACTTCCTCCTTAACAGTAGGTGTCTCTCTCATGGGTGCCATCTGGTAAGATAGATGAAAACAAAAAATATAATTGATAACAGATATTACTTAAGACATACCCTTAATAATGCGGAATGAAAGAATTAGATGACTCACAAAGTCGATCCCAAAAAATTAAAATAACACTCTGTTTTTGTTGTTGCAACAACCTTACAAGGAGCTCGTACCCTTTCCAAAATTTTGTGTTATGCTATTCAACCTCACCGTGTATCAATCCAAATTGATGTCATGCAATATTTTGTTTATCCAAATTCAACCTACATAGACTTGTGTTATGATATTCAACCTCACAGTGTATCAATCCATAATGTTCCAATTTTTAATCTCTGATTACAAAGAAATTGTACTGATTGACATAGCAAAAATTCTCATATTGATAATTTTTACTATCTTGATTTGTAGTAACATGTTAGCTCATTCTTTATCTTATACTCTCTTATTGCAAATAATATAATGATATGACAAGTCTAATGACATATCCTCTAATTAAACCAAGTCAATGTTTCATTCTCATATAGACTTGTCTAGGTGAGGCAGCCGGTCGCATTTTTACTATCTTGATGTTGTAACAATGAGTGCCCTGTTTACTGAATCTTATTGCTTGCTTGATGTGTTTAGATCAACTACCTAGCATTCTATTCTCATGTGATATCACCTAGTCATCAGTGTTTAACATCATGATAATCATCAGCCAAGCCTTCTTCGTAAGACCGGGATTGGCTATGAGCAATGAGAAAGATGCCTAAAAGAATACTAAACTATTCAATTTCCAAGCCCTCGTAGTTGAAAAATGAACCTCCAGAGTTCCAAATTCAGACATTATAGCATACTTCTACAGAATAAAAAAGCACTAAAGAAAATTTTTAAACTCAATTGGTTTATAAATATTTGCATCAATTAAGCATGAACCCTTGAAGGCTTGAATCAACATCCACAGGTTTGGCGCTGTCTCAGCATAGCAACTATGCCTCTTAAGTTCACTAGATAGCTGGCTCACGGATATGGAATCAACATTTTGCTGCATAATCAATCATTCTTCAGGATGAAGAGATTTGAGAAGGATGTTATTCATATAAATCAGCAAGTTGCAGGACCCAGTCTGTAGCTGAGTTGATGCTTGAAAGATATGAATTATAGGTGCATTTTTATTTTTATTTTGCATTCTTTTTTACCGAACAAATTAATGTAAAGAATTCTTAATTTATGAAACAAGGGAGTGGCCCTGTCCCACCGTCGACGTAGTATGTGTGTGTTGGGATTGGGGGTGGGTGGGTGGGTGGGGTGGGGGTGGGGAGCCGCTCCGCTGAGCTTTCTATTTCCTACTATATAGATATATGTATTATATTATATACTTAATGTTTTATGAGAAATTCATAACTAATTTGTAGTCGATTAGTAAGTGAACACGGTTTTAAACAAGCGGTCTCAAGCTCACTCCTCAATGTCCCCTTAAATTTTAATTTACACCCCCCACCCCCAAACTTATAATATACTAATGTATGTTTCAACCTTTTGAAAAGGCACATATGTCCTAAGCTTTGCTAAAATTGCTATTGTCCTATGTTTGATTCATACATTCGCATAACCACGACTGTTTTGGTAACATAGATTGCACATAAATTAAAAATGGAACAAAATATTGTAATTGAGGATTGCCTCAAGTTATGCAACCGTTGAATATTTACCAAAATCACATGTTTCTCAGTCATGTCAACACAATAATGTATGCCCAAACATGTAATATATCATAAAAGTTCTTCATTTCAAAAAATTCTGAAGTAGATTGTTGATTTTTGGGTATGTTTCATTCTACAATGTCAAATGCGGTTAGTTATGTTTCAGATTTAGGTCATCCATATTTGGGAACGTATCAAATGGTATCAGAGCAGCATATAGATCCAATCATGGAGGCAGCCGAAGATCCAAGCATGAGCTGCCATGGATCTCTCCAAGAATCTCCACCGATTCGAGTTCCAATACATGGCGAAGCTCGGGTACAAACTTTGAAAGAGTACACAGAGGATTCGAGAAGGAGCTGCAAGGGATTTCCTCGTGGATCACCACCAAAACTTTCGATTATCAATGGTGAACCCATGGATCCAATGAGGGAGGATCGACTGCAGTCGTGGATTACACTATGCCCTTATCACAAAAACTCTAACCCTAATCCTAGGTCAAAAACCCTAACCCTAACCTTAACCCCAGGTCAAAAACCCTAATCCTAACCATAACCCTAGGTCACGTGTGTGTGTGTCGTGTCAGTGTGTGTGTCGTGTCTGTGTCAGTGTTTGTAACTTGTGTGTGTCATGTCAGTGTCAGTGCCATATGTGTCATATGAGAGAGAGAGAGAGAGAGAGAGAAAGAGAGAGTTAGGGTTTTGTCACGCCCCAGTCCCAAAATACCGAGGGACTGGACACGTGGCAATGGCCAACAGTATGCACCGATGGACAAACCCAATTTAATGGATCCATCAGGACATACTTAAGTTGTAGTACAACAATAAATAGGTCCAATGTTACAAGTCACAGTCTATTCTAATCTCATCCACAACAGATAAACACAGATTAAAAGACAGAATAATATAAAATAGAATAAACTAACAATCTCAATAAAAGTGTCTCGGTGAACAATCCGAGAATATGTCTGATACATCAATGCAAATAGACAGAAAATAAAGGAACTGGAAATAGAAACAAAAATAAAGCCAATACTCAGGAGAAGTCCTCTGGCACGATCTCGTTCTCAGGTTCTGGTACAGGTCCTGGAAGTGCTCCTGTACGGTGTATCTCTGGATGGATCTCTTCAGCTATACCTCGGGACATAATCCAGATCCAGGTCCTCAGGGGACATAGCAAGGTACAAAATAACTCATGTCAAAACAAATAAAGCAGTGCAGCAATAAATAAACAATAGGGTAAACTATGTAACCAGCTAAGTGATATGCAATATGAGAGCATCACTAGAACTCAGGCTGAAACTACCACAAGCTCTGTATCGGGGAGCCGGTAGCAGTGATATCATGTGGTTTGTCTAGCTCAAAGGGAGACTACGACGCCAGCATAATATAATCAACCTGTAGCATGTGTGTCTCTCCCCACCCAATGTAATCATACATCTCATGTCCACAACGTCTCATGTCCATGCCACGCAGGATCAAGTCTAATGCAGCAAGTCATAATAAGCTCTAAGCATATATGTAAAGAATATGTCATGAACCTGTATCCTATACAGAATCACCATGAATGTCTAAGGAAGATTCTGTCTCATGAATAGTGTCAAGTGTCCTGGGTTCTGATGTACTTTATAAGACAAGCACGAGAAATATCGGGTCTCGGTATCCATGTCTATATGAAGTTACACAACTCTGCGTACGGGGTTGTCACCCGACTATTAATCGGACGCTAAGTAAAGTCACTCGGTCCTGGGTTGAACATTTATATCAAGATTATATATGAAATCTACAAGAACTCAGCAAAGTACTATAACAGGAATCACTGTGAGTTGGCAAGGTACACTTGCCCACTGATGTATAAATAAGTCAAGAAAATAAGTATCAAAGCTGCAGGGTTTGGCAAGGTACACTTGCCTGTGGTTCCGACTCCAATTGTGGCTCTGACTTCAGTGGGATTTGCAGACAGTACTCCGGTTGCTGAAATAAACATCACCATCAGATCCAAAAAATATCAAATAGCTAAAAATGCCTGTCCTTGAGTCCAATTTGGAGACAAGAGCAAAAATGGCAATTTCTGGTCAAAGCGGGGCCCACATGTGGTCCACTTCGTACCGAAAAATGTGCCAGGGACAAAGGTCTCCAAATTCATCAAACTTAGTGTCAACAAGTCAGGAACGATGATACAAACCCAACGGAACTTCCAGAATTGGATTTCGATGAGCCGGTCACAAAATCGTCCGTCAAGTGGAGCCTATGGGGCCCACGATACGCGATTTTGTCAACGTTCTCAGAATCGAACCAAACTTGGGTCACAGGACCAGCGTATCGCTACGAGTCCGATGGCGCAAGTTTCGTTTCGATCCGACATGTGTACACAAAGTTACGAGGTATTCTAGAACTGACGAATATGGGACGGTGTCCGCGGATACGCGTTGATTCCGGTGTGCACGCACATCCAAATCAACTTCTGCGAAATCTCGCACGTCCGTATCGACGGCGCGCATGTATCGGTGAAGACCGCATGCGACCAAGTCGTCCCGTTTGGCGGAGCGTACTCGGTTCCGGGGTGAAATAGGGCATTATTTTTCCTGTTTTTGGATCGCGGTTCGCGATCGCCATGGGACGCGATGCACCGAGCGGGTTGCACGGGCACCGAGAGGGTCACGCAGGGTTCGCGATGCAACAGACAGAATCGAAAACGGGGCAGCGAGGAGAGAGAAATGGATACCTGAACAGGGCTCCAGAAACTGCAAATTTCCGTGTCCGAGTCGACACGAAGTGGGCCGTGTCCGAGTCTACTGCGACCTAGGGTTAGGGTTTGGCTCCTGTTGGCCGGAGGTGGCGGCTCGGGGCTGGCCGGAGGGAGGCCAGGGGAGCGGAGGCGGTCGAGGGCAGTGCGGCGGCGCGCTGGCAGGCGGTGCAGGCGGCCGGGCGGAGCGGGGCGGCCGGAGGACGCTGCGGGCTGTGCTGGGTCGGGGGAGGAAGGAGGAGGAGAGGGAGGCCGGGGGCAGCGCGGCGAGGTGAGGGCGGGGCACGGCGAGAGGAGGTGGTGGCGCGGCGAGGTGTT
The DNA here is from genome assembly GCA_036927795.1 of Iris macrosiphon. Classification (NCBI taxonomy): domain Eukaryota; kingdom Viridiplantae; phylum Streptophyta; class Magnoliopsida; order Asparagales; family Iridaceae; genus Iris; species Iris macrosiphon. The sequence continues at coordinate 19,553,914 of JAYESA010000013.1, forward strand.
GGAGGATGGCCGGGGGTCTAGGGTTCAGGTGGGGAGGGGAAGTGGCCGGAGTCGAGGGGTTTATAAAGGCTGGGAGGGAGCGGGGTCGGCCGGGCTAGGCGACGACATGGCGTGGCGGGCGGAGGTCGCGGGGGTGCGGGGCCGTGCTGAGCGGGCGGGCGGCCGGGAAGCGCGGCGGAGGAAGCGGGCAGCGAGCGGTGAGCTGGGTCGGGTTCGGGTTCGGTCGGGCGGACCCGACCCGACCCGCTAAGGTCAGCGGTCCGGTTTGGTTGGGTTGGACCGGGTTCAGACCGGTTTGAACCCGGTTCAACCCGGTTCAATTAATTTAATTTTAAAAAATAGGTTTTGGACTTTTAAAAATGTTTTCGGGGTCCAATAAATTCCAGAAAAATTAGCCTAAGTCAAGTTTTTCATTTTACACCAAAAAATATTATTTTCATAATATTTTAATATATTTTAAAAACATTTAGTTTTATTTAATGCCAAAATACCCTGGTTTTTAATTAGCAAAAATTCTTGAATAAATCCCAGAAAATTCTGAAAAATCCAGTTTTAAAATCTTGAAAAATCAGGGGATTTACAATCTACCCCCCCTTAAGAGGATTGTGTTCTCGCAATCAAAGAATAACCGATCAACAGAGATGACACGGTTGCAAGCGTTGTTCGAAACACATCACAAGATACTTAGGGAAGATGTCGTTTCCCTAAGAATGAAAGTTATGCACTTTCCAGGATAAAGAAAATCTAGTTAAAGCAAGAGAACTATAACTTTTAGAAAACTAGGTGATTATTAACAAGTTTCAAATTACTAGGTTGGGGCTAAGGTCACGAACCAAATAGGCACGAGCTAAAACAAGACTATAAACGGTAGCTACGAATCACTTACGCGCATTAGCTACTCCACGAGTCTGCGCGTTCTCCACGGTCATCGTGAGGGCTTGTTCGCGTCCTTGCAGTTGATTCTTCTGCTGCTGAGCCTGCTGGAAGAGTAGTGCCTGGGGTATCAAAGGTGGCCTCGGCTGATACCCTCCTGGAGGTGGTGGTATAACCCCTTCAACTTCCGTTTGCGGTGCTCCCAATGCTGGATAGGCTGGCCTCGGTGCTGGTAACGCTTGTTGGTTTACCCTTGGTGCTCCTTCTCGACGCTCAGGGCATTCCCTCAATAAATGCTGACTGGATCCGCAAGCTAAACATAATCTCATTTTTTGTCTGCACTTGTTCTCTATATGACCTCGCCTATGACAATATGGACAGACAGGTATTGCCTGTGGAGATGCTTCTGGTGGCTGGTGTATGTGAGGTCTTTTTGCAACTTCTTCTTGTGGTGCTCCGGCTGGTGCTGATGTGGATGGCCGCTTCAGACTGGTCTCTCTCCTGATGACGCGCTCCATGCCTCATGCTACAGCAAGGACGTCCGAGTATGAAGTAGGTGCAACAGATCCAATTAGTTTCTGTAGCTCAATGTTTAGTCCGTCGAAGAATTTCTCAGCCTTCTCTTCTTCTGTCGGGATCAATGTTGGGGCGAAGCGACTTAGACGAATGAACTCAGCGTTGTACTCTTCCACCGTCTTAGCATCCTGAGTGAGGTGATTGAACTTGTCCCGAAGTTCTGATCGAGCGATAGCTGGAATGTACATCTCCTGAAAGAGTCTAGAGAACTCTTCCCAAGTGACTCGGTCTGGTCCGAGCCGTGTCTCCTCAGATAGCCACCAGTGATGTGCATTGTCCGTCAACTGCATTCTGACGGCAGTCATCCAACGTTCCCTTGGAAGCTCAGCTGCTTCTAATTGATGTTGAGTGTTGGTGAGCCACTCATAAACTTCAGTGGATTCCTCCTTGCCTGAGAAGGTACGGGGATTCAGCTGCCGAAAATCGGTGATAGAGCCCGTCGTTGGCCGTCGTGCTGGTAGATCTGCCTGCTCTAGTGCGGTTACTAGGCTGTGACTCAAAGCCTCTTGTTGAGCTTGCATTATTGCATAGATCATTTGAAACATCTGCTGTCCGTCCATGGCCTGCCCTGGTAGAATTACGGGCATTGGTGGAGTAAATTGCGTCGATGGTGGAATGTCATCGTGCTGGACTCTTGAGGCATGTTGTTGAGCTGATTGTCCGCCATCCACTAGTGTTACTTCATCTTCGTTGGTTACCACAGCATCTCATGGTGATTTTATGGGAGTCTCGTCGTTCGCTCGTGAATCCATAACCCTGCAACCAAAATAAACAATAAGAGGCGCACAGGAATCAAGGCAGGATGCAAGTCAAGAAATTAATTCGAATCCGATATGGATATCAAGAACGTTTCAACCAAGTGGATGAGATTCTAAAACTTATCCTATTCTTATTGCAGGCCTGTTCGGTCCCTAAGTTGAAACCGAACAATTTAGTCGTTGACCTGCATGGGCCACCACAAAAATCATGTCACGCCCCAGTCCCAAAATACCGAGGGACTGGACACGTGACAATGGCCAACAGTACGCATCGATGGACAAATCCAATTTAATGGATCCATCAGGGCATACTTAAGCTGTAGTACAACAATAAATAGGTCCAATGTTACAAGTCACAGTCTATTCTAATCTCATCCACAACAGATAAACACAGATTAAAAGACAAAATAATGTAAAATAGAATAAACTAACAATCTCAATAAAAGTGTCTCGAGGAACAATCCGAGAATATGTCTGATACATCAATGCAAATAGACAGGAAATAAAGGAACTGGAAATAGAAACAGAAATAAAGCCAATACTCAGGAGAAGTCCTCTGGCACGATCTCGTTCTCAGGTTCTGGTACAGCTCCTGGAAGTGCTCCTGTACGGTGTATCTCTGGATGGATCTCTTCGGCTATACCTAGGGACATAATCCAGATCCAGGTCCTCAGGGGACATAGCAAGGTACAAAATAACTCATGCCAAAACAAATAAAGCAGTGCAGCAATAAATAAACAATAGGGTAAACTATGTAACCAGCTAAATGATATGCAATATGAGAGCATCACTAGAACTCAGGCTGAAACTACCACAAGTTCTGTGTCGGGGAGCCGGTAGCAGTGATATCATGTGGTTTGTCTAGCTCAAAGGGAGACTACGACGCCAGCATAATATAATCAACCTGTAGCCTGTGTGTCTCTCCCCACCCAATGTAATCATACGTCTCATGTCCACAACGTCTCATGTCCATGCCACGCAGGATCAAGTCTAATGCAGCAAGTCATAATAAGCTCTAAGCATATATGTAAAGAATATGCATGAACCTGTATCCTATACAGAATCACCATGAATGTCTCAGGAAGATTCTTTCTCATGGATAGTGTCAAGTGTCCTGGGTTCTGATGTACTTGATAAGACAAGCATGAGAAATATCGGGTCTCGGTATCCATGTCTATGTGACGTTACATAACTCCGCGTACGGGGTTGGCACCCGACTATTAATCGGACGCTAAGTAAAGTCACTCGGTCCTGGGTTGAACATTTATATCAAGATTATATATGAAATCTACAAGAACTCAGCAAAGTACTATAACAGAAATCACTGCGAGTTGGCAAGGTACACTTGCCCACTGATGTATAAATAAGTCAAGGAAATAAGTATCAAAGCTGCAGGGTTTGGCAAAGTACACTTGCCTGTGGTTCCGGCTCCAATTATGGCTCTGACTTCAGCGAGATTTGCAGACAGTACTCCGATTGCTGAAATAAACATCACCATCAGATCCAGAAAATATCAAATAGCTAAAAATGCCTGTCCTTGAGTCCAATTTGAAGACAAGGACAAAAATGACAATTTCGGGTCAAAGCGGGGCCCACATGCGGCCCACTTCGCACCGAAAAATGTGTCAGGGACAAAGGTCTCCAAATTCATCAAACTTAGTGTCAACAAGTCAGAAACGATGATACGAACCCAACGGAACTTCCAGAATTGGATTTCGATGAGCCGGTCACAAAATCGTCCGTCAAGTGGAGCCTATGGGGCCCACGATACGCGATTTTGTCAACATTCTCAGAATCGAACCTAACTTGGGTCACAGGACCAGCGTATCGCTACGAGTCCGATGGCGCAAGTTTCGTTTCGATTCGACGTGTGTACACAAAGTTACGAGGCATTCCAGAACTGACGGATACGGAACGGTGCCCGCGGATACGCGTTGATTCCGGTGTGCACACACATCCAAATCAACTTCTGCGAAATCTCGCACGTCCGTATCGACGGCGTACACGTATCGGTGAAGATCGCACGCGACCAAGTCGTCCCGTTTGGCGAGGCGTACTCGGTTCCGGGGTGAAATAGGGTATTGTTTTTTCTGTTTTTGGATCGCGGTTCGCGATCGCCATAGGACGCGATGCACCGAGCGGGTTGCACAGGCACCGAGAGGGTCACGCAGGGTTCGCGATGCAATAGACGGAATCGAAAACGGGGCAGCGAGGAGAGAGAAATGGATACCTGAACAGGGCTCCAGAAACTGCGAATTTTCGTGTCCGAGTCGACACGAAGTGGGCCGTGTCCGAGTCCACTGCGACCTAGGGTTAGGGTTTGGCTCCTGTTGGCCGGAGGCGGCGGCTCGGGGCTGGCCGGAGGGAGGCCGGGGGAGCGAAGGCGGTCGAGGGCGGTGCGACGGCGCGCTAGGAGGCGGCGCAGGCGGCCGGGCGGAGCGGGGCGGCCGGAGGACGCTGCGGGCTGTGCTGGGTCGTGGGAGGAAGGAGGAGGAAGGAGGAGGAGAGGGAGGCCGGGGGCAGCGCGACGAGGCGAGGGCGGGGCACGACGAGGGGAGGCGGTGGCGCGGCGAGGTGCTGGAGGATGGCCGGGGGTCTAGGGTTCAGGTGGGGAGGGGAAGTGGCCGGAGTCGAGGGGTTTATAAAGGCTGGGGGGGAGCGGGGTCGGTCGGGCTAGGCGGCGACGTGGCGTGGCGGGCGGAGGTCGCCGGGGTGCGGGGCCGTGCGGAGCGGGTGGGCGGCCGGGAAGCGCGGCGGAGGAAGCGGGCAGCGAGCGGTGAGCTTGTTCGGGTTCGGTCGGGCGGACCCGACCCGACCCGCTAAGGTCAGCGGTCCGGTTTGGTTGGGTTGGACCGGGTTCAGCCCCCAGTTCAGACCGGTTTGAACCCGGTTCAATTAATTTAATTTAAAAAAATAGGTTTTGGGCTTTTAAAAATATTTTCGGGGTCCAATAAATTCCAGAAAAATTACCCTAAGTCAAGTTTTTCATTTTACACCAAAAAATATTATTTTCATAATATTTTAATATATTTTAAAAATATTTAATTTTATTTAATGCCAAAATATCCTGGTTTTTAATTAGCAAAAATTCCCGAAAAAATCCCAGAAAATTCTGAAAAATCCAGTTTTAAAATCTTGAAAAATCAGGGGGTTTACAGGTTTACCTAGAGAAAGAGGATGAGGAGGAGGAGGGGGGAGGACGCGGCCGAAAGGGGGAGGACGCGGCTGGAGGGGGGTCGCCGGGAGGGAGGAGGGGGCGCCGGAGGGAGGAGGGGAGCCGGAGGGGGAGGACGCGGCCGAGGGGGGTCGCCGAAGGGAGGAAAGAGGAGCCGGAGCGGGAGAGATCGAGAGCGGGTTTGAAATTTGGGAGAGGGAGAGGGAGAGGGAGAGATCGAAGAAAATGGGGGAAACCAGCCCTAAGTAAAAAATTTAGTGAAAGTAAAAAATTTAGCGACATTTTAGCGACGCCATTAATGACGTCGCTAATTTAGAATTTAGCGACGAATTTAGCGACGCCAATAATAACGTCGCTAATTTAGAATTTAGCGACGTTTTAGCGACGCCTATAATGACGTCGCTAACTTAGCGACGTCTTAAACGTCGCTAATGACGTCGCTAAAATGTCTAAAAAATATACAGCGCTAAAAACGTCGTTAAACGTCGCTAAATAAAACATATTAGCGACGTTTAGCGACCTAAATTGAACTTCAACTAATCTTTTAAAAACTGAATGAAAGTCGCTAAACGTCGCTAAATGTTGTCAATTAGCGACGTCTAGCGACGTTTTTACATGGAGTCGCTAAATTAGCGACGTTTTTACATGTAGTCGCTAAAAAACGTCGCTAATCCCGCTTATTCTAGTAGTGAGAAAGGACATGCAAGTAGAACGACCACAATCAAATACATGCCATTTGATGTACAGGATAGAAATGAAATATACCAAGTTATAAGCTCAACTTATTATTTCAGTAATATATATGATTATAATTGGGTCCATATATAATTAAAGATTCAATCTTCATGAGAAGAGTATTTTAATTAATTAAGAGCTATTTGATTTTACCTCATGTTAGATTAGGTATATTGAAATTATCTTCCTGTTAGATTAAAAGTTGAGTTTACCCTCTCTGAAAGTGTCGTTAAAAATTTTTAAAATATCGTTACAAGTTTTAAAAGTGTCGTTAATAAGTTTTTAACGACACTTTCAGGAGGGTAAACTCAACTTTTTGATCTAACAGAGAGATAATATCAATATACATAATATAATAGGGGGTAAAATTAAATAGCCCTTTTAATAACAATAACATTGATAAATATGGTTGCTATGTACTAATCAAAAAATTATTGTCTCTCTAATTAAGAATATGATGTTAGTATAAAGTGGACATGGAGCCATTTATATAGGAGTTTAGATATTGAGTAGTTACTTGCCAAGGGCAGAAGTTGGAGTGGTCAATGGTGCTAGACTGACTATTGATCGAATGATAGCAGCGTTTAATATCCATAAACCCTTTCTTGTTGTCCAAGTAATCAATGGTGCTCAGAAGTTTGAGTGGTCCACATGTTGTTTAAGGATTTTTTTTTTTTTTTTCCATGTTTTCTCTGATTAATCAAATTTGAGTCCCATCAATGATTACTTTTCTACTTTTTTAATTATTGATAAAAGAGCCTTCTCTGAGTTTGTCTCAAAATAGCTATGCTTTGGCGGGGTGTGGGTGATGAAATTGTTATTCATCATCCATTTTGGATTATGTCATCAAATTATTAAACAGAAATGTTTCACCTATAACCAAATGCTTACATCTATTTTACAACCGTCACGTGGCATCTATGTGGCGTCCATTTGACAGTCGTTTATTGGGTGAGAGAAATTTGTGGGATCCGATTTTCTGCCACGTGGCAGGAGTACCACGTGGCAGTCATTCATTGGATGAGAGGTGGAGCTGGATGTGGCCCACATAGCAGGAGAGGAGAGAGGGTTGTAAGATGGTTGTAAACATTCGGTAGTAAACTTAGTATTTTTCATTATTAAGTGGCAGCTGACATAGCCTGTGAGATGACAAATTTATTACCGTAATTAGTACTAATGTAAAATTTATAAATTACTATCTTTAACATTAAAAAAAGGAGCATAAATAGCACTAAAATAAAAATAACAAGCATATACATGAAAATATTTGGTTGTAGTGTAAAAGAGATAATAAGAGCATATAGCATCAAAAAATAAGGATTATTTTGTATAAGGATACCAGGTTTAAACCTAATTAAACTTTGGGTACTCGAATTTTTTTAGTGACACATTTTAGTGATCAAATAAGTCTTTTAATGTTTGTCACTAAAATGTGTCACTAAAAAAATTCGAGTACTCAAAATCTAAAACGGACAAATCCAGTACCCAAAGTCTAATTATGTCATAAACCTGGTACGCTTATACAAAATAATCCAAAAAATAAAGAGACCATCAAGATTGAACTAAAGATATTTAGCAAAGTTTTATTATAAAACGATCACATAAAATCTGGAAGCAAACAAACCTAGGGCTATTTGATATTACCCCCCTCTTAGATTAGATATATTAATATTACCTTCCTATTAGATTAAAAGTTAAGAATACCCTCCTGAAAGTGTCATTAAAAATTCTTTAACGACACTTTGAAAACTCATTAACAATACTTTCAAGTTTTTAACGACACTTTCAGGGGGGGTATTCTCAACTTTTAATCTAAAGGGGGGTAATATCAATATACATAATCTAAGAGGAGAGTAATATCAAATAGCCCGACAAACCTATGTCAGAGTATAAATGAAAGGTGAAAAATAGTTGTATTACGAAGGATTCAATTTGGCAATTGTTGGAGTAACGATTATGAGACATTTTTAATCTACCGGTTATGAGTGGGTACGAGAAATCTAAAAAATTTGTGGTTTTAAGTAACGACTTTTAAACCAATCTAAGTCATGGTTGGTAATTCATAGTGAGTGGTTCTCAAAAAAAATTAAACGAATATAATTATGTATATGTCCACATATAAACAAAAGTCTTGTGAAGCAAGATTATATCATGACTATTGTCAGTAACAATGCACAATGAAATATTGCCTCTCAGTTTATGTTTTGAGATTAGAAATTCATGACCAATCTATACTATTCTTATATTTATTATTTATAGATATTAAATTTATATCATTGTCAATTGTTATATAAGGTAATATATTATATTTGTTATTTATAGATATTAAATTCATGTCATTATCATCTTAGGTAGTCGTTGTAATTATGATTTTTATGAGGATATAAATGAAAAAAATAATAGAAACCAATAAAGCATCAAAATATATCACTTTTGGATGTTTATAAAGACACCCAAATTACACTACACTTTATTTTTGGAGGTTTTCGACGCGACCAAAGCCTGTGCAATAAAAAAATTACCAAGCAAAGATGTTTTTAGAACTTCATAAACAGCCGACTCAAAATCTTCTAAAACCGATAAAAACACCATTACCAAACAGACCCTTACAATAGTCTGAGTCTTTTGTAACTCCCTCTTTATCCATTCCTGCTCTTCGAGATCAGGCTATCTATCAATCGCATCACACTCTCACTCATTTCCGTGACAATAAGAAAAAGCAAGGAGAATGACCACAATCAAATACAAGTCATTTGATATACAGACCAGAAAGCATATAGTATAACTAAATTTTACTAATTTTAGGTGCTGAAAAGTTTTTCCATCATATGTGGCTGGCTTGATCAAGATTTTCCATGTTAACTGTTAACACAACCACTTTTTAGATTTTTACTGCGAACATGACTTGGCTTATGGAAATTTTTCTGTTCAATGGTAAGGCAACGATGAATCTTGGCATAGGGGGGTAGTGCTAACAATTCAAACCCCAATCGTATGGCTGATATGTCACCTTCAACTGATTGTTCGCTTGCAAATCCAAAAGCTCTTGGGACTTTGATGGCTCTAGATAATTTGCTGCATGCTTGATTACCTCAGCCTCGTTCTTCCCGAAGTCCACACTATACCTGGCAAAGGATACAAAATGTCAGCATAATCATCAAAATAGTTAATCAAACTGGACCATTATTGAATATCGAAATTTATTAACCAAGATTTTTGTTTTTCCATCAGGGGTGCATATGATATAATTGAATACATTGTGTCAAATATGCAACAGCTTTTTTTGGATAAACAAAAGTAAAGATGAATGCGAAATAATAGTCATTTCAAGGAAGGCTTCCCATTTTTTAGGTTTAACCAGCGAATTAATAGGATATGTCAATAGCATTACATGCAAGTTTTAGGTTTCGGGAGGATAGTACAGATAAAAACTCTAGAGCAAACAAAAAAAAAATTAGTTAGGTTTTAGTCTTCCTTACGAATAAAACAGTTTTGATTCTTTGGAAGAAGATCATCATACCATTGCAAGATCTTGTTCACTGACACCACCTTGGTTTCAGCGTCCAGAACAACCCCCCCTGTCGTTAGAAAGCTCCGAGCAGCTTCCATCAGTTCCTGATCGATATTAGCTGGGGAATAGCACCTTAGTGCAGGCCCAGATCTAGTGCCGTATACCAAGGCAAAGTGAATCAGAGGTTCCGAGTAAGGAAGTGCCACCTGATACATTAAAAAAAAAAAAAGTTATGTCAAACCATGATATTACTGGATACTAATTGCAGAACCCCGTTAATCCTATGGAGAATATTATTCTCTCCTGTCCATTGTAATCTATGTTGCACAGACACGGATACGACACGACACCGGTAAGGATATGGTGACACGGCATCTATTTTGGAGAGTCCTAGTGTGTTTTGTAGTTTCTCATTGTCTCCGATACACATCAGACACGACACGGCCCAGATTTTTGGAGTGAACATGCTTCCTGGATTTTAAATGATGTTTGAGCATCCTACAAGCCTACTAATGAGAACATCAATAGGACTAAGAAGATAGTTACGTAATTCCTGCACCTTTGTCCAAATACGAGTGTTCGTCCACTTTCTCAAGTTCATCCACTTTCACAATATATTTCTTGAGTTAAATTACCATCATGTTAATAAGTTGCAGACTTCCCCAACAGAATTAAATGATGTGCTGACATGGCATGAAATTTTCCACAAAGCCTTCTCATTTCATATTTATGCTCATGGTTGACCACATATCAATTGCCAATTTGGCATACGCATAACTAGAAATAATGAATATACAGAGGTGATGTGGGGTTTTTTTAACATATGAAAAAACTTCGTTAAGACAAATTTAAGAGGAAATTTCTAATGTGCAGGAGACAGAGAATATCAATTCACCTTAAACCGCTTGTCCCTTGGACCAAAAGGCTTGCTGAGATTGTATGGAGGTCGTTGATTACCCCTTAGGATGCCATTCTGAATCGCTGATAGCGAATAGAACGACCCACCAACAACATACTTGAAATCTCCAAAATACTTTCTTCTCTCCAGAGCTCCAGCAGGATGACCCCAGGCCAAAATAGCATGGATGGACATCATGTTGTATAAGTTTATAAAGAAAGCAAGCTTTTCTTCCCTTGATATGCCATTCAAATTTACCCTTTGAAGCTCCTCTATTACTCTTAGATATCTGTACAATGAGCATCAATTCAAATGCCATGCCTCTATGTTAGGTAAGCAAAAATCAGTTGATGTAAACAAAACCAGTGATCATAGAAACAAACACTCACTCTGAAATTCACTTTGGTTATAGGTTTCAAAACTGAGAACACTCTGTTCATAATTGGGACAAAGGTTAGATTACATATATGCAGATAAACAAGTTGGAGCTTGGATTCTAAAAGGCATATACTGTCTTTCCTCCCCTAATTCATCAGTATGAACTCCAATTAGACTCATGCTATGTCCCAATCCATATATTTATTCAATTCCATCTATCTTCAACTTCATCCAATCCCATTTTTCTCCATCTTCATCTTGTATAAAGTATCATCTAATATGTAACATTTTTTTTATCATCTATAATATGTTACATTTAAAAAAAAAAACCATCTAATATGTTACATATATATTTTTATTTATTTTTTTAATATGCTTATCTATTTAGAATTGGGTTACTTTAACATAAGTGAAATATTTGTCCTTATAAAGCAACAATAGTCTTTATCCCAAGTTTTTGGGGTCAGCTATTTCAAGCCTTTTCTTCCATACAGTTCCTTTGAGGACCTTGTCCTCTGTTGTAACATTAATGTTAGTCCCGAAGTAGGATCAGAGAAGAAACGGTCCACAAAGTAAAGACTCACACAAGAGTTCGTTTCTACTATCTCCGGAAAAGAAGTTGGTGCACTGAGAGTTCCTCTTCAGTGACACACAAGAGTTCCTCTTTAGTAACACACAACCCCCAAGAAGCACAACACCAGGAGCAGGTTACAAACTGACTGAACAAGAAAATAAAAATACAACAACAAAGGAAAAAACGTTCTTCTCTTTACGTTCGCAGACTCTACAATGAGAAAGAACGGGCACAAGAAGAGAAATACAAAGAAAGGAACTCCTTGCTGGGGTGATCAAAATCACCGGTGCTCAAGGCAAGATTCGTCCTACACGACGATCTGCCCCCATGATCCAGTAAGTTCACACAAGAACTTCTGGAACGCTCTAAGACACCTTCGGATCACTCAAAAATTACTATTTGGGAGGGGAGCTTTCTGGGCCGCAAATGCACTGGTGCTCTCGGTTTTTTTCAACTACTTAAATAAAAGAGAAGCTCCTCTATATATAGAGAAAATTGGCACATATGTGGCCTGAGAAAGCTCATGCCGCATATGCGTCATCCCACCAGACGCCAAGCCGCATACGTAGCCTGAGCCGCATGGGTAGCCGAAGTCGCCGCTGTCGGTCACGCTGCACAGAATAGCGCTGCCAAACGCCGAAAGCAGCTATTACTGTGCACAGACACCCGCTCGCCGCATATGCCGCATGTTCCGAAAGGCACGGATAACTATGCGTCGCATGCGCCGTCAACAGCAGGTCATTTCTCCGCCACACTCGACTTGCTCATGCTAACTTGCTTGCAGCATAGCGCCTGGCCGCATAGCTCCAGGCCGCATAGCCCCTGGCCGCATATCTCCAGGCCGCATAGCACCTCGCCACATGCGCCCGAGCCAGCAACCGTGCATGCAACTCGCGCATAAAGTGAGCGCATGAGCGTCATGCGACGATGCTGACGTGCTAAGTGCAAAGTGCGCCAACAAAGCGCCACTTTGCGCCCTTGAGCCTGAGTCCAAATCCGAGTCCAAGTCCAAGTCTGAGTCCGAGTCGCTAAGCCCCTTCAGGGCTTAGCTCCTAAGAAAAATATCCCAAAGGTGGTGACAAAATAAATATTGTCATAAAAGGGTTCACACTTAATCCCTCTAGGAAAGTCAACCCACATGGAGTGGATACTAAGCCAAGCTATATATTGAGATAAACACATTGGTGGTTTTCTAATGTGGGACTAAAACTCCCAAAGCAAAGTGGAAAACACCAACAATCCCCCATATATCACAATATATGGTCGAGCGTTCCTCACAGTGACTGTCCATCATGCATAAGGATAGATGTCGCTCACGACTTGAATTTTCTCGCATGGGTCAAACAACAGTACGATACTAGAATGGACTACGCCTTGAATTTTGAACCATAGCTGATGTTATTCCCACTCGCACAATGACATTAGTTATGTCTCCGGTCGCACATTAAAGGCTCTGTGCTGACTTGGTTTTGGTATATGTATATTGGGTATCTACAAGTTTACCCTCAAGAGACGACCTATATCTCTGTCCATACACTTAGGTGAGTTCCTTTTAAGAGAGTTTAATATTTTTCAGCATGAAGTCTTGCGCTTCCGTGCGGTGCTATGCCGCTGTGACATGGCTCGCAGTCGAGGTTAACTACCTCTTGTGGTGTCATCCACAGTAGCATGAGGTCACTAGCCTCTTAGTCGTGGTGTACTATATCCCAGCATGAAGCCTTGCACTTTCGTGCGGTACTACGCCGCTGTGACATGGCTCACAGCCGAGGTTAACTACCTCATGTGGTGTTACCCACTGTAGCATGAGGTCACCGGCCTCTTAGTAGTGCTGTGCTACAACTCTATATCTTTTCAGCATGAGGCTACCTGCCTATTTGCGGTGCTACTGCTGCTGTGACATGGCTCACAGCCGAGGCTTTACATCTTTTACCTCATCATGATATCACACCACTATAGCATAGGATACAAGTCCCTTGTAGTACTGAACTACACGTGCTTCCTGTAACGCACGTCAGACATTTCACTCTGTCCGAGAACTCATTAAGGCGTCGAAGCCATCCTTACACAGGAATTGTTCTATAAAGAACAAATAGTAGACTACAATGGTTCCGGGTACGTATCCCACACTGTCCCAAGGGACTACCCACTGTGTCTGATATTTTTCCAGTCAGTGGTCCTCCCTTGAACCAAAAGCTAGATGCCTAGTAGCTTTTTCTTTGAACTAATAGCATAAAACTTAATGGTAGGATTACAAAGACACAATATCATAGGTCCTTCAAGTCTATTTTATATTATGTGTCTTCGACTAGCTGGTGCTTGAGGCCTTTAGTGAACGGATTCGCCAGGTTCTCCTGACTTTGAACATCCACCACTGCAATGACACCAGTCTTGATGAGATTGTTCAGTGATCTGTGTCGAAGCCGCACAGTCCTCGTCTTGCCATTGAAGAGATCGTTAGATGTTATTGTTGTTGCTGCCTGGTTGTCGCAGTATATCGGTACAGCCGGAATCTGTGCACCAACCATTGGAAGATCGTGCATGAGCTCATGAAGTCATTCTGCTTCATCTGCTGTAGCCGGAAGTGCATAGAACTCAGACTCCATTGATGAGCGTGAGAGCATTGTTTACTTTTTCGACTGCCACGATATGGCAGCTCCACCCATTGAAAAAATATATCTTCTGAGCACCAGCTAGCATCACTGAAGCCTTCTACCACTGTTGGATCTCCGTTGTAGTATAGTGCAAATTTCTGAGTCTTCTTGAGGTATCTCATCACCCTCTTCACAGCTTTTCAGTGTTCAACACCTGGGTTACTCGTGAATCTACTCAGCATCCCCACAGCAAAAGCAATATCAAGCCTAGTAGCATTCGTAGCATACATCAAACTCCAGATGACACTAGAGTACTCCAACTGTCTGACACTTTTTTCGGAGTTTGGCTCCAGCTTCTTGTCATACCTGTATGGAGTATCGATCCGTGGAAGATCCTGGTATCCGTAGCGTGTGAGCATCTTCTCCACGTAGTGAACTTGTGAAAGAGCAATCCCAGCTTCCGTCCGAATTATCTTACCCAAGGATGACATATGCATCTCTTATGTCCTTTATACTGAATTTGGACGAGAGAAACATATTTGTTCTGGTGATACTTTCTACATCCGTACCTAGGATTAGTATGTCGTCCACATAAAGACAAACGATGACACCTCTATCACCAGCGAACTTCGTGTACACACACTTATCAGTCTCGCTGACCTTGTAGCCATTTGATCTGATAACTTTGTCAAATTTTTCGTGCCACAATTTGGGAGCTTGCTTCAAACCATAAAGAGATTTTACCAACTTGCACACTTTGTCTTCAAGACCCTTGACGACAAAAACTTTTGGCTGCTACATGTAGATCTCCTCTATCAGTTCACCATTCAGAAATATTGTCTTGACGTCCATCTGATGAATCACCAACCTGTTAATAGCACTAAGTGCAATCAGCATCCTGATAGTCGTCATCCGTACAACGGGAGCATAGGTGTCAAAGTAATCAATCTCCTATTGCTGAGAAAATTCCTTGGCTACCAGCATGGCCTTGAACTTGTCAACAGTTTCGTCTGCCTTCATCTTCTTCTTGAAGATCCACTTGCATCCGATGGGTTTAGCTCCTTCAGGCAGATCGACTAACTTACAAGTATTATTATAAGTTATCGAGTCAAACTCGTCATTTAACAGCCTCCTTCCAGAAAATAGTATCTCTGGTCTTCATTGCCTCATCATAGGTAAGCGGATCAGCTTCCACATGACAGGTAACAAAGTCTTCTCCGAAGTCCTTCGGCCTCCTCACTCGCTTTGCTCTCGGCTCAGCGGATTCTAGTTCAAATGTTGTCTCTTCAACGATAACTTCTTCTTGGACTACTTCTCTCTGAGAGGTACTCGCCTCGTCTGTGCTAGCAGCATTCTCCGAAACATCCGCGAGAACAATATTATTGTGCCTAGCAAACTTGTCTTCAAAGAATTATGTGTCGCGAGATTCTATGATATGATTAGATTAGATTCGATATCAAGGAACCTCCTAACATCACTCTTATCACCATAGCCCAGAAATATGGTCTTCGTAGTCCTCGTTTCTAGTTTTTGTATCGTAAGGTCCGAAAGCTTCACATACGCCAGACAACCCCACACTCGAATGACATTCTAAGTTGGGTATGTCCTTGAATCAGAGTTCGTGAGGAGTAATGTCAGATGTCGCGAACGGCACTCTATTCAGAATAAATGTGGTCGTAAGCGCAGCTTCTCCCCAGAAGCACTTTGGAAGTCCTGTTGTCAGCAACATGGAGTTCATTATCTCTGTCAGCGTCCTGTTCTTCCTTTCTGCCACTCCATTAGATTGGGGAGAAAACGGAGCGGTCATTTCGTTGACAATTCCATGTTCTTTGCAGAACGATACAAATTTCAAGGAACGATACTCTCCGCCACTATTGCTTCTGAGTCTTTTGAGTTGTTGATCGGTTTGACGTTCTGCTTCAGCCTTGAAGTCTTTGAACTTCTCGAACGTTTCATCTTTAGACTTGAGAAGATAAACGAACGCATACTTCGAGTAATCGTCGATGAAAGTAATAAAATACTTCATTCCGGCCTTCGTGGAGAATTGCTTGAAGTCACAGATATCTGAGTGTACCAACACTAGAAGATCTGTACTTCGATGCACCCTTCTGTACGGCTTTCTGACGATCTTTGTCTGCGCACAGACTTCACATTTCTCCACCTCCTTACCCCCATATTTGAAAATAAGTCCTAGACTAGACATCTTGTTAATGTGTTTACAATGTACATGTCCTAGTCTATTATGCCACAACTCAAGAGAATAACCAGAAGTAAAGACTGCATTGATACAAACAGAAGGAGTTATAAGCTGCGGTTTAAACATCCCTTCGGTACATAAAACTTTTTCGAAGTATGTTCCCTTGTAGGACATCATCATCTGACCGGCATTGATATCCATCCTCAAGCCCGATTTGCACAACAGACTCCCAAAGACCAGATTCTTGGCAATCATTGGTACGTGCTTCACGTTCTCCAGAGTAAGTGACTTTTTTGAAGTCAACTTCAGCACTACTATACCAGTCCCCTGAACATCAGCTTGTGACTTGTCCGCCATCGAGACCTTCTCATGGGTTGGCTCATACTTGGTGAACAACTCCTTCTTAGAGCATACGTAGCAAGATGTACCGGTGTCCACACCAGTCAGTGTCCACACTATGTGACTCAACATGCGCAATCATAGCAACATAGTTAAGCTCACCTTGCTCTTTCGGTTTAGGCTTTGACCTGTAGTCGCTCTTGTAGTGACACTTCTTGTCACAGTTGTAGCAAGCCACATCAGACTTCGGCTTTGGATTGAATTGAGCCGACTTCACCTTCTACTGGTTGAAGTCTTTCTTCTTCTTCTTGAAGGAAAATTCCTGCTTTCCTTTAGAATCACTAGCATGTACCATGTTGGCCTTAGCCAACTGCTTGGACAAGGAGTCCAACTTCAGTTGCCCCTGGCTTCATCTTCAATGTGAATCCAGTAAAGAAGATCTTCGAGCTGGATCTCCATCCTCTTACGGTACATGTCAGTCTTGAACTTGATCCAGCCTGGAGGAAGCTTGGTAATAATAGCCCCCACCATGAACTTGTCTTTCTGCTTCATGTCCTCTTCCTCCAGTTTCTGTTGCATCTTCAGAAGTTCCTTGACTTGTGGTAGCATCACCCTCTCGTCTTCAAATTGCAGAGTGAAGAATTTTTCATCGAGTAGTGCTTCTTAAGAGATTCCCAGACATCCCTTGTCTTCTCCTTCTTACTGTAGGACTTTGTCATCGAGTCGTCCATAGCATTTAGGATCAACAACCTGCAGAGGTCGTTATCTTTCTTCCACTTGGAGTGTACGTCCTGCGCCATGCCATTTGCAAGCTCTCCTCCATCTTCGGGAATGGTAGGTTCAGGATCAACCAACAGATAAGCAACATTGACAAGTTAAAGATTTAAGGAGATCTTCCTCTTCCAAATGTTGTAGTGTTCGCCATCAAACTTCTCAAGCTTGTGAAAGCTAGTATCGAGAAGATTTGAGCGGTTGTCCATTCTAACTCGGATCTTGCCTTGAGATTGTTAGTCCCAAAGTAGGATCAGAGAAGAAACGGTCCACAAAGTAGAGACTCACACAAGAGTTCGTCTCTACTATCTCCAGAAGAGAAGTTGGTGTACTGAGACTCACACAAGAGTTCCTCTTCAGTGACACGCAACCCCCAAGAAGTACAACACCAGGAGCAGGTTACAAACTGACTGAAAAAGAAAATAAAAATATAACAAAGGGAAAAACGTTCTTCTCTTTACGTTCGCAGATGCTACAATGAGAAAGAACGGGCACAAGAAGAGAAATACAAAGAAAATAACTACTTACTGGGGTGATCAAAACTATTGGTGCTCAAGGCAAGATTCACCCTATATGACGATATGCCCCTAGGATCCAGCAAGTTCACACAATAACTTCTGAAACGCTCTAAGACACCTTCGGATCACTCGAAAATCACTATTTGGGAGGGGAGCTATATGGGCCCCAAATGCACTGGTGCTCTCGATTTTTTCCAACTACTCAAATAAAAGATAAGCTCCTCTATATATAGAAAAAATTGGCACCTATGCAGCCTGAGAAAGCTCATGCCGCATATGCGCCATCTGACCAAATACCAAGCCGCATGCATAGCCGGAGACGCATGCATAGCCAGAGCCGCATGTGTCGTCGGAGCCGCCGCCGCAGGTCACGCTGCACAGAGTAGTGCCGTCAAACGCGCTCATGCTAACTCGCTGGCCGCATAGCGCCTGGCCGCATAGCCCCTGACCGCATAGCACCTCGCCGTATGCGCCCGAGCCAGCAACCATGCATGCAACTCTCGCATAAAGTGAGCGCATGAGCGCCATGCGTCGATGCTGCTCCAGGTCGTATAACCCCTGGACGCATAGCACCTCGCCGCATGCGCCCGAGCCAACAACCGTGCATGCAACTCGAGCATAAAGTGAGCGCATGAGCGTCATGCGACGATGCTGACATGCTAAGTGCAAAGTGCGCCAACAAAGCGCCACTTTGTGCCCTTGAGCCCGAGTCCGAGTCCGAGTCGTTAAGCCCCTTCGGGGCTTAGCTCCTAAGAGAAACATCCCAAAGGTGGTGACAAAATAAAGATTGTCGTAAAGGGATTCACACTTAATCCCTCTAGGATAGTCAACCCACATGGGCCACCACCCCATGTGCTTATACCAATACTAAGCCAAGCTATATATTGAGATATACACATTGGTGGTTTTTCAATGTGGGACTAAAACTCCCAAAGCAGAGTGGAAAACACCAACAATTAACACAAACAATATCCTTTGTTACCGCCTCAATTGAAGCTCATTATGTAGCCCAGCTAATCGCAAAACATTGTTAGATATTCTACGAAATGAATCCTTACATAATAAAGTACATGTATATTATAACATAGAACACCACATCTGAAAAAGAATTGAGAATGAGAATTTAATATCCTACTATATTTTACTAATACATTGATCTGCTTAATGTTGTCACCAATGACTCAACAGAAATAACTCCGCCAAAAATAGTTGTAATCTCCGTGTCCCGGTATCCGTATTTAGCACTGTTATTCGTATGTGTATCTTGTGTTATGGATTTTGTGTTCGGTATTGGTATCGTATCATGTACTTGCGTGCCTTGTGTGCCCGTGACGGTATCGATATGGCTAACTTGATTTCATGTTCAATTTTGATCTCATAGTTTTCTCGGATCGCATGCTCGATACCGCACGAGCGTATCGCTAGTATGATAAACGACGATATCTTAAACTGTTAGTGCAACTAATCATGGTTTCGGTGTTTTTTATGTTTAATCAGCTTATATTCAAACTATCCTATCCCTTAGAGACCACTGGCAATGTTAGGAACCCATGCTAGGACCCACACGTTAGAACCAAAACCCAAAGTCCTATTTTCTTAACTAGAAGCAGTGCAACAGTATTTCAGTGGCATGTCAGCGACATACCGACGGTATACTCTACCGATCCAACTGTACTACTTCTGGCAACAGCAGGAAATTGGGTTTAACATTTTACCCAATGAACCTGTGTGCTTCTTTCAGGGCTTTAGAGGGTATGGATGAGTTGGGGGCATGGATTGAAAGACTTAGTTGTCATCCAAGGGCTCCTCAATTCAGCCATACCCCTACCTCTTTCTTTCCTTTTTAATTCCTCAAACTCAAACCCTTCTTCTCAAAGCTTCTTCTCTTCATCTCCCCTTCCTTCTTGGCTTAGGGGCTGACCTAAGGAGCATAGTTTGCATATCGGCAGATACCGATACGGTTTGACATGTCCCGATCTTATACCGACTGAAATCCAATACTGACCGATATCGACATTAGGGATCTATTTTCTGGTCAATTTGGCAAAAATATTTGAACGAAAAAGGCAAATCATCAAGGGTATAGAAACATAGTAAGGTTGTAAAAGCATGTAAAAGAAGAAAACTTATCAATCGCATGTAAACCAATCGGCAATTGTGACTATTATTTCATTCAATTTCAAAATTACTAAGAGAACACTGAAAATGCTTAAAATTATGCCTAAATGTATAATATATTTTCTAAAATGTAAATAGTTTATTAATAATTATTTGTTTTCCGATAAAAAAATCGATATTCCAATCTGAAACCGTCAATACAAATGATATTGTCGATCCCGATACTCATAGGAATGTTCCGACACCAATTCTGATATTGATACTGCGAACCTTGCTAAGGAGTGCTAAGAGCTTGGTTTAGGGTTACTTAACCCAACCTAGGAGGAAGGTCTTCGTGGAACTTGGTTAGCTTAGGTTTTGGTTAGGGTTTCTTTCTTAAGTCAAGTGCAACTTGCTCAAGAATTTGAGGCTCGTCTCATTTAAGTTTTGTGACATTTATTTTAAGTTTATGGCAGCCACAGTTGCATGTAGTGTATTCAATGCTTAAATTTAATTATTTTCTCTTCATGTTGTTAGTGTCATAAAAAAGGAAAACGGGACATTTTGTGTGTGGACTGAATTCATCTTGTTCTTTGTTCCCAACACTCGCATATAGCCCATAGGCCTTGAGCATTGTAGAATCACACACGAGTACGACACCGCGTTCCCGACATGGTATAGTTTATCCTAGATTTTGGAATAAATCGACTTTAACTTGGTGCACGCTCCAGTTCTTGACACGAAACTTGTTTGCACACCTCTCATTTTCATTGTGGAGTATATCACAATTTGTAGAATCGAGTTTGGTTGAGAAACTATGGAGAACCGATTGACGAAAGTAAAAAAAAATGTTTTCAAATTACTGTCAGCCCTGACAATGTGTCGACAATATACCGCCCAAACTGCTAGCAACCCAATTGCAGCAAGCTATTTGGTCGTTTGTGCTTCGTTTCTCGTCAATTTCAGTCGTTTTTTTTCCGTCTTCAAGGATTTATCATACGCACGTAGATATAATTTGTTAGCTTTTGTGTCCATAATTTTGATGTTTTGTTTGTCTTCATTTGAGACACCATACGAACCTATATAAGGATTTCGTATCTTCGAACCGAGTTGAATGTGTCTCTCTTCGCTCTTGTTAAGGTTGACTGTGACGCGTATCATGACACGTTGTTTGCACTTCTGCTTAGTGTCGTAGATTCGGGACATATCCACTTGCACTTGTTAAACGATCACGATACGGTATCTTGATTCACTTAGGTCATCATATGCTACTTGTGAGTTGCCTTACGGTTTGTATAATGGCTCGTGCTACTGACCAGACTCGATTATGTACCTACCGTATCGTGGGATACCGTACTTCCGTATTATTATCGCTTGTTCGTTTACATGTTCCTGACACGGTCCAGCTCGATCTCATGTGTGATATGCTAGTATAGTTGTGAGTTAGCTAGCATCGTGGACTAGATTAGAAAGGTCTGCTTATGTGATTGTATGGATTTGGTTAGTAACATTTGCATCCGCGACCGGTTAATCTTCATACCATACCATCAAGGTAGTCAAAGGCGCAAGGCGTACTCGAGATGCAAAGGGTCCATATTGTCTGAGGCACAAGGCGCAGTAAAGACGTGCGTCCGAGAGAAGTGAGATGCAAAAATAAAATAATAATAATAATAATAATATACATAAATAAATAAATACATAAATTACTAATATAAGAAATAAAACCAAATAACATATTAAAATCAAAGTAAACATGTTAAAACATAACCAAGTGAACTAGTAGAGCAGTAATAGCACTAGCAATCAACATAACTAATAAGAGTTTGTATTCTTTCTAACATATTTTTAGTAAATTTTAGTTTTTTCAGTTCAACTGTAACCAACTTTAGCAACCGTGGAAATGACTACCTCCCTCCCGCTTATATAAGATAAGGGTTATTCCTATGCCTCAAAGTTTTTTGTATATAAAAAATAAAACCATAAGGCGTGCCTAGGTGTGTCTTTTCTTGGTTACGCCTTGCTAAAAGGCGCGTCTTGGGTGTGCCCGAAGAAATGCGCCTCGCCTAGCGAGGTGTGAGGCGCAGCTACTGCACCTTTCTGCGAGGCGCATTTTTGACTACCTTGCATACCATCGATACATGGGCTCTACTACTTTTATTATATTAGCACTCTGACACACGTACCCATATCATAAATGCCCATGTCTAGTAGTGCACATGTCTAGTAGTTGAGTTAATGGTCACTAGCGCTTCTAATTTGGCTTGACATTTATAATCACATAAGACTTGATCGATGAACGCATGTTGTCCTGTATCCTTAGTAGTATCTACTTCTCCGGTGCGACCCATCTAACAGCGACTCTTCGAGTGTCTGCGACTCAAGATATTGAAACATGACATGTAGGATTAACTAACTAGTATATCACTTAGTACATAGGGAGAGGAGGATCCCTGGGAACATTCAACCTCGTTTGCTATGCATCACAAACTCGGTATCCGGTGTGATAACGTGATCTGATTTGTACATGCTCATATACGTATATGATATGGCATCATGGATGACCGATACGTTTTTTTTTATGATATCATGTTATATGTTTTGCTTGGCCAATATAGGTATATAAAGCGCATGTTTCTGACGGAATCCTCACAACATTAAGTAGTACCTTAGCAAAGCCATGTCACGTCCCAGTTCTGCAAAATCGAAAGTCGTCATTGGACATGATGTGTACAAGCCTAAACTCTTTATTGATAATATTGCCACGGAATTACAATGTCTCGAACCAAAGAAACAACTCGATTACAATCACTCTCTCTCAATACAATAAAACATGTCACAAGACTTACATCTCAAGAACTATACAAACAATGATGTTCCGTACATTATGTTCTTTATATAAAAAATGCTAACATCTCCAGCCCAACCTTTTCAAGTTGCCATTCCGAGCTTCAACGCTTCAGCATGTCCAAATAAATCTCTGCACCTGGAAGTTTAGGGTCAGTACATTGGTAAGTGGCCTCTAGCCAACTCAACTAAAACCAACACGATGATTAAGTAAGTGCAGAAAAATATAAATGATCTTTCTAATCTTGTCTTAGGATCAGTTAACATTTCATAACATGCATGTCTCCATAAGCATAAAAGTGCTACGCAACAAAATTGATCTTACTCAATACTTATCATCCTTCCCTGTCTACACAACAATATCATTCATAATATAGAAGTGTCATAAGTGTGTCCCTGTATAAGACATTAATTAGCCTTCATGAAATACATAAACGTGTCAAATGCCCATTCCTGCATCAAGTTACTAGGCCTACAAGCAAATGACATAAGCATGCAACCTAACTATACGAAGGCTATTGGCACCACAAGCCATCTTGGACTATTTATGGATAGACGCCACCCTTTCAACGGCGGGTAGCTAGCCCTCCTAAAAGTTTCCAAATCTCTCTGTATTGTACCGCACCCTTCTATCTCGGATAGTTAGCTCTATTAAAGGTCTCATAATACCTCGTGCTAGTACGTCAGCAGCGGGTATACATGTTCCTCCTAGGCCGACACGATCTTGGTGCCCCGATGATCGCTCGACGAACCAAAAATCTTGTGCATAAGTTGTCCATAACCATGCAAATGAATGAACAGTTAAACTATAAATCGTATACATGGTATAAAAACTGAAATTAATTATACAATACAACTCTTTCCATTACTACATTTCTCGAACCATCGCTCGTACTTCCATTCTTTTCAATCCAAAAATACTACCTTGGCGACCCAACAGTTCTAAACATTTTCATGTGTCCATTCCTTTGAAACCACGTCACTATACTCCACATCACAACACAACAAAAATATTATACTACATAGGATAACATAACTACAACAGTACAAAATCTATGTCTATAGCAATAGTAAGAAAATCTACATCTATCATAGCAAATTAATATTGCGTGTTCTATATAGCAAGTTGGCCACAAGATAATTACTATCTTCTATCTTGATTTTTTTCTTTTTATTAACATGCAATAAAACTCGTAGCATAACAACTAAATATACATCATCCATTTCATTTAGTGTGAAGGTAAAGGAGGAAAGAATCAAAATCATCCACCTTGAAGAAATGTCTATCTGTCTTGACCGAACATATCTCTGGAAAAATCCTCTGTATGAACCCAAGTCAAACGGTCCTTCGAGCCAACAAACCATCTCAATGTACCATGCGGAGCAGATTATTACATAATACACCACTCAGGAAAAAAAGTTTTGTTCTCGAAACTTACGAGAACAAATTGCTCCAACTGTATCACTGACAAATGAAGAAACTTCAACTCAATCTCATATGCAAACTCCGATACCGACTCTACGATAGAATTACCATCCAAACATGCAGATCAAAACCAAAACAATCATGAAACACCTTCATTGATGATCAACAGTTGCCCAAATGCTTCTACACACAACAAACATATATGCAGCAACTCTCTTCACTTAAGCCAATGCCTACTCTTTCAATCCATAGCCATCGAAATACTCAAATATATGAACTTAATGAACCCATAAGGCTTCTTCCTTCTTTCCAGCTTGAACGTCTTTCATAGCTTCAAAGATCGATCAAACACAACTTTACATCGTTCCTCAATCAATGCAAGCTCACTCATGTCTTAGCCAAATCTATTGAACAGCTTATACCACCGAACTCAATCCAACCATTTTCAAAGCTTAACCAATAATCCTCTGCCTTCATCGATAATGTACCTAGCACAAACCACACTTCTCAAACTCACTGGACGAGCTAACACTCACAGCACCAAGGAACCAACTGAGAATTAAGGCAAATCTATCCAAACACTATACCTCATTTTATTCTGCATCAAAGAACATAGCTCAAAACCAATCGATATCTCCAATCGAATCCAAGTGGTGCACCTCAACCAATCCAAACAATTCTCAAGACATCAAATTTAATTTCCAGCCAATCTTCCAAACATGACTGCATCATGGTCTCAATCACAATCATATATCAATCGTACCCTCTCAAGCATTATCTCAATCATGTTAACATTGTCCAATTTTAGCCAAATATAAAGTCATCCTTATTCAATTACCAATGGTTGATCTTAATTCATCGCTAGCTTGCAACTAATCAAAACATGTATCCATCTCGCTCATCAACTTTCTCCTAATAACATGAAATCTTGAATCATCAAAATCCAATCCATTCCATTAGCCAACAATCAATTCTTCTAATCAATTACTTACAATGATATGATCGTTATTCCAAATATTCCAGTCTATGCACATCACAAATATTATCTCGAGAAAGATCAATCCAAATCCAAGTCAAATCGACTTCAAGGATCACACTACCATCAATTACTACTCCAAGCGCACAATTTCAAATCACAATCAAATTCGTCAACAAATTCCATCCATCACCTCCACTTGAGTATAACCAAATAAGGCAATTTGATAATAAGTAATCAATTCGACCAGTTCCAAATATTAACTCGTTCTTCCAACTGCAAGCAACCAATCAAAATTCTCAAGAACCAAATCAAATCAAAGCCTTATCTCTCAATCTTGTTATCCAAGTTCTATTCTAACACAATCTACCCAGACAACTCTTCTTAAGATCAATCATACCGATCATATCGCTCAACATTGGAATGTCTGTCTAACTACTAAGCTAGCTCACAAGGTCACACTCAAACATCATGTTAATTCATCTCTAACAGGTAACCAGAATCAGTGCACTCATCCTAATCCTAGAGTCAAACCTTACCTAGCAATCTAAGGGATTATATCCAACTTAAGGGAAACACTTCTCCAACTTAAGGAAAACACTTCTCACTCAAAATATTTAAACATCCAATATAGATCATCTCGGCAACACCAGCAGCATAAAAGTCCAAGAGTCGAAATCTATCTAGGAATCCTAGGGTAAATCCATCCAACAATCATCCTCGATTATATCATGATTGACAACATTAATCCAAGCAACTCTCTTAGTCCAAATCCTCAATCTATTTCGATAAATCCATCAATTCAAATTCGTATATCTCAATCACCAAATCATAAGTCATGAATCAAAATCACCAATCACAAGTTATAAATCTCAATCACAAATCTACCAATCATAACTAACTTCCAATTCCAATCCAACTCGTCCTCTATCTATGCATCTAATCACTTATATAATCAAGACCATCTTGCAATCAATCCACAAGTCAGGATAATTTTTGCATTTACTAATTGATTCAATCCAACATATTTAATCTAGCAAAGTTATAGGTCGACTCAAAATTCTCACAATCTATCCAGTTTGCCACTTCCAAATTCATTAAACCAATCACCAAAAATTTTAATATCCGCTAAGCCGAGTCAAACTAATATACATTCATGTCATGCTCAAAGTTTATCGAACCAAGTCATCCCAAACTTCAATAATATCATTCAATCCACCAATAGTCCATAAACTAGCATCTATCAACAAATTCAATGATTTAATATGCAACACAATCATCGTTCATCCAACTAGAATATCTCCGAGTCAACGTCTATCGATCTTCGATACACCTTGTATTCTTAAATATATATATATATATATATATATATATATATATATATATATATATATATATATATATATATATGCATAACTAGAAAATTATCCATTCGCGATACTCAAATTCATTTCATCCAATGCCATCTTTCGAACTTGATATAAAATTAACTCATCCATACTCAATATCAAATCAACTATAGGCTATCTCAGGTCATCGAGCAATACAATTCTTAAATCCTTAAGAGTCATAAACTTCCAACCGCACTACCGAGTTTTCGCACTCAACTCAAAATTCAATCAAATGGATCCAAGCCATAATTCAATACACATCCATATTGATTTTTCAACCAAGTCATCCATTCATTTCATACATTCGAATTATTATCCAATACAATATTAATCTTCCAAAAAATATTCTCGATCATCCGACCCAATCCAACAAGAGACATTCGAAATCGCATCAATCAGACATAACTCTAAATTGAAACTTCGCACTACCCCATCCATGCTGATAGACTCATCAATACCCAAATTATCAATCAAGCAAACACTGTCAGGGGTACCCAATACACCACTCAGGAATCTAGTCACTCTGCACACAAACACTTCTGCTTCATACTATGAGCCAACGTTCCTTCCGGACAATCCTTACCACGACGCTCCAATGGCCACAAACTTAGCATCACCTTCCATGCCACTCTACAAATCCATGCAGTTCAAACATACTTTCTTTATCTCATTCAATAATCACATCTTACTGCAATACCTTTATTGATATCATATTGGTCATTATCCAATATCCAACTATCCTTTCAAATCATCATGCCTTACAATCCTCTCAAACCAAACATCATGTCTCACAATTAACTCAAATTATCTGCTGCTCATGGAAGCCATCTCTGATCAACAAAATATCCACATGAGATCATAACATATCTAGACTTATTGTATTGAACACCCAGCAAACGAAAACCAAGATTTGCTTTATCAGGTATCAAACGGGAACTGCGAGCAAACAGAACACCTTTCAATAGTATCAAAGAGAGTCAAAAACTTAGATTACGGAAGCAACTCAGAGTTAAAGAAAATCAGTGAGGGTCCAATGACGAAAAGTCGTGCTCTGATACCAATCTGTCATTCCCCGGTTCTGTATACAAAAGTTGTCACTGAACGTGATGCCATACAAGCCTAAATTGTACTTGTACAAGGCAAGCACAAACATGGTCGATAAAATATTTCAAAAATGAAGTCATTACAGCAGAAATAAGCAGAAAAGTTGAATAGACACAAGATATATAAAATGATTCTCTTTATTGATAATATTGCAACGGAATTACAATGGCTCGGAACCAAAGAAACACAACTTGATTGCAATCACTCTATCTTAATACAATAAAACATATCACAAGACTTACATCTCAAGAACTATACAAACAATGATGCTTTATACATTACGTTCTTTATATGATGCTAACATCTCCAGCCGAACTGTTTGAAGCTGCCAATTCGAGCTCCAACGCCTCAGCACGTCCCAACAAATCTCTGTACCTCGAGAGTTTGGGGTCAGTACATTGTCGTGTACTGGTGAGTGGCCTCTAGCCAACTCAACTAAAATCAACACGTTGATTAAGTGAGTGCCGACAAATATGTGATCTTTTTAATCTTGCCTTAGGATCAGTTAACAATTCATAGCATACATGTGTCTATAAGCATAAAAGTGTTATGCAACAAAGTTGATCTTACCCAATATTTACCATCCTTTTCTGCCAATAAAGCGATATTATTCTTAATATAAAACGGTGTCATAACATGTCCCTGCATAAGACATTCATTAGCCTTTACGAAATACATAAACGTGTCAAGTGCCCATTCCTATATCAAGTTACTAGGCATGCAAGCAAATAGCATTAAATACAGCCTAACTATATGAAGGTCACTGATATCTCAAGACATTTTGGGCTATTTCGGGATAGACGCCTCACTTTCAGCGACGGGTAGCTAGTCTCATGAAATTTTCAAATCTTCTCGTATTGTACCGTACCCCTCCATCTCGGGTAGTTAGCCCTACTTAATGTCCTACAATACCCCGTGCTAGTACGTTAGTCGCGGCTATATCGGTTTCTCCTAGGCTGACACGATTTCGGTGTCCCGACGATCGTTCAACGAACCAAAAATCGTGTGCACAAGTTGTCTATAACTATGCAAATGTGTGAACAGTTAAACTATAAATCATATACATGGTACATAAACTGAAATTAACTATACAATACAACTCTTTCTATTACCATATTTCTCGAGCCATCGCTCGTACTTTCATTCTTTTCAGTCCAAAAATACTACCTTAGCGATCCAACGGTCTCAAACCTTTCCATGTGTCCATTCCTTTGAAACTAGATCACTATAGTCCACATCCCAACAAGAACATTATACAACAAAGGATGATATAACTGCAGCAATACAAAATTCATGTCTATAGTCGTAGTACGAAAATATAGATCTATCACAGCATGTTAATATTCCATGTTCTATAAGCAAGTTGACAACAAGATAATTTTATATTCTTAGTTCTTTTCTTTTTATTAGCATGTAACAAAACTCATAGCATAACAACTAAACATGCATCATCAATTTTATTTAGTGTGAAGGTAAAGGAGAGAATGATCAAAATCATCCACCTTGAAGAAACGCCTATCTTCCTCAACCGAGCAAATCTCTGTATAAATTCTCTGCATGAATCTAAGTCCAAACGGCATTTCGAGCTAACAAATCATCTCAATGCACTATACGGAGTGAGGCATTACAAGCTATAGGATTGTTTGATTATTCTATGTTGTTTGTTTGTTTTTGTTATTATGCTTGCAATACTTAATTTTCTTTCGAGATTATTGCTTTGGTATCGCACTATCTAACTATCATTTATTTATTTACTTGTGTACTTACTTTACGTGTATCTATTAAATTGTGTGATTGTCGTTTGCATAGTAGACTTAGATATATAGCGTTGTCTCGGGTGTAGTTTTCTCCCTCTTATCCTTGTTTGGTGTAGAAGTGTGGTCATTGTCTCGTGGACAGTCTACGGACTCTAGTTCAGCATTCATGCTATTCTCTTTGTTGTTTCATGTTGGTTTTCACTTCCTATTCGAGCTTCCTTTGTCGTACTTGCTACTTGAGGATTGACCGCACTAATTTTGCATGACCAGATATCCTATCAGAGTTGGGAGATCTTTTTTTTGGCTTAATGATTAATTTGAGTTTTTTATTATAGTTAATCGATTAAGTTTCTTGTTATAAAATAACTAATAATCTTACAATCACTATAATAGTAGTATTTAAACTTAGCATAGTCCTAGTGTGCACTAATATTAGGACTATATGTATATTGCTTAACGTTTATCTTGCAAAAAAAATACGCAACATTAAAGATGGACTTATACAAATAAAAAAAATCATAATGGGCCAATGACAATGTTAGTCTAATGATTTCTTTGAACCTACTATGGTATCTATGGGTTTGCAACAGGGATTCGGGGGTTCGAAAGCGAATCAAATTTTCAGATCTGGTTTGCTTCGGACGATTGTCATCACAAGAAAATTCCACCAGTCAAACAAAGTTGATGAAGCCGAGCTATCAAGGCCGCGAGTCCCGTATAATCTTTTATTTATATTTTGTTAAGTCTCTAGGAAAGATTGTAACTCAAATAGGCAAAGGCAAAAGAAAGCAAAACCCAAAACATTTATCCAAATAGCCAACTCCACAAAATAGAATAGCATCAGTATATTGAAAGTTATACCGCCCAACATACTGTTAGACCATGTTTTTAATCCACCAGTTTTTTGTTTAGCCTACAGCATTCAACTTGCCTAAGTAGTATACCGTCCAATATACCGACTGGTATACCGCATGGGCATATTCTGAGTAGTATTATATGCTACAATGGATATTTTTATAGTCATTGTATAGTCATTACTGTGTTGGCAGTCTATCGACCGGTATACTGCCTGCACAGTATGGTTGGTTGCTTTGGGGATGTATAAGTATAATTTTTTCGCCTTTATTTGCAACCACTTCTTGGAGCTTTAACTTTTCACCTATCGTATACAAACCTCTCCACATATAATAGCTTTCATTTGCCAAATCTATTTGAGATAGGGTTTTATTAAGTGTACATTAAGATTTTTATTTGTTAAAAAGATCCACATTTCTTATAAAAGGTTGAATTTAGCAAGCCTTCGAATCAAAGCTTATGCAGACGTCACGAACCCTTCGAACCAAAGCTCATGTGTAAGAAGTCGGCGAGCCCTTCCGATCAAAGCTCGCAAGTATAACTATTTGTATAATAGTGGATTAAAGTTCCAGGACTTGAGTGAATCACGGAGGATACCATGATATATCAGATGTTCGTATTCATGTCTCATTTCTAGCATATATTTTAAATTGCATATTAGCATTTTTAATTGTGATTATTTATTAGTTAAACCCTATCAATCTCCCTTTTAGGGTGCTTTCACTTTTGCCACTTCACTTAGATATATCGCACCCGAAGGGTAGCGGCGCTTGACTTAGAGTGGGTGCTTCTTCTTCGCCACTCTTAGGATTATCATTTTGTATGAACGGTTATTCTTTTGGACGTTTAGCCATCGAGCATGTGTTAGCTCGTTTAGTATTCCGGGTGTATGTTTCCGTCTGCGGACAACATGATTATATCTCTATAGAATGCAGCTAGAATGTGATCATGTATTATTGTTACTTATGCTAGTACCTCATTGTGCTACTAGTTTCGTAATCATATGATATAGAATATGGGACGACTTATTGATTTTCATTTATGTCATATATCTGTAATTTGTTGTTCGTGGATTAAGATATAGGTATCGCTACACTTGATTGATGGATTGTAGATTACCCCCGTGCTTATACAGTCGTGATCATATTGTGGGGTACTGGTGTGCCCCGTAGTGCATAGATGGTCGTCTCGTGTCCCCGTTCTTCGTATTCCAGTACTGGAACGTGACAATAGTGATGCCAATTCAATCTTTATCTTGGAGTTTGTTTTGGGAAGGAAAGGTTGACTTATTACCTTAGAAAATTACTAGTAAATTAATTTGAACTATTTATAACAAGGATGGGAAGTATTTAAAAAATCGCATATCACAGGTAGATTAACATATAAGACGTCTCTCAAGTCAGTTTGCAACAGAAATAATAATATTTCTAATGGCAGTTCATCACCAGCAATTACCTATATTACCTGGACTAGGGTACGGGTGTCGGGTACGAGTACACATTCAAGAGTCGGGTCCTTCAAACTCATAATTGAATGACACACGAACTCGGCTAAAAATAATCCAAATTTTGGATACGGGTACGGGGATATGACTATTAAAATAAATATAACATAATTTTATAAAAAGACACATCATGTAATTAAATTTGTATGACTTCATAAAAGACATGTAAATTTACATTGTTTCATAAAAAGATATACTCTCTAGTTAAATTTGCATGATTTCATAAAAAGACAGTTCTAATAAAGTTTACATAATTTCTTATATTTAAGCTTATAATTAAATTTGCATTGTTTCATAAAAAGATATCATGTAATTAAATTTGTAAGGTTTCATAACTTTACTACCAGTCTACCATGTTAAAATAAACTATCTACTTCACTACCACATTAAAATAAACTATCTACTTTACTAGTAGTCTTTCGATTGTCACCATGAAGGACTATGAAGGATCTGATTATCATCATGGAGGATCGGATACGGATTCCATAATCCATACACATACCCATGTCATATCAGGTGGACACGGGTACTTCTCCCTAAAGTGGAGAGTCCGGATAACATAGGCAATTACAAGATTTCATGGGTGAGCATCTTTTTCTCTTTCTTCTCTTTCCTTTTAGTCGTTATTTTGACCTGTAACTTCCGCTGGTAAGATAATCTAAGAAACTAAATATGGCAACTCTAATAATGTGAAAGTCAGTTATAAGTTGTTGCAACCAACCTTCTGAATTCCTCACAACCATTAATGCTGCTATAGTCAACATGTCTTCCATCTTCAGATACATACGCTTCAAACATTGCGAACAAAAGAAACCTTAACCGTGATGCAATTTCGATAATAGGCTTAGGCTTAAATTCAATCAAGCCCCTTGTCATGTTGTAGCATTGAGTCGATATAGAAGGATCATGCTCCAAAAAGCGGTATAGGTGGTAACCATCTTCAAATACATTTTCCCTGCAGTGAAAAACTATACTGTAATAAGAAAACATATACATATATTCTTAATTAGAAAAAATCAAGCTGTAACCAATTCAGTAATCAACGATTTCAAGATGGGGGAATAATAAATTTCAATGTGCTTACAGGACTAAGTAAACTTACTCTAGAACATGTTGGAAAAAGTGATTTTTGCCAAGCTTTCGTCCAAATTCTATTGCCTGTGATGAAAGAAAACTATTATAGAATCACTATAATTATTTTTACAGATAACGGTAAGTTGCCAAAATAAACCAGAAATTAAAGGAACAATGTACATCACTCTTATTTTTGACAAATAAAATGCATCCCCAGCTTTTAAGAGAGGATGAAGTCTAGCATCTGGAGTAACTTATGAACTCTTAGATTACGTTATGGCTGAGAGAAGAATTTTAAAATGAACATATGAACTCTTAGAAAAGTGCATGAACTCTTAGTGTACTACACCAGAGAAGAAAATAAGTTGAAGCCTTTTGTGGTTCCTGCTTCAATGGAAAAAATGTGATAGATCCACTTTTTATGGGTTAATCAACAAGTCACAAAGAAATTGAAGTCTATGGTATAATTCAAGTAACTAGGATCATAGGATCACTCGGTACATCAAGTATCCAGATATGATTCAATGTTGTCCAGAAATCATAATTAATTTAAGTTAAACGGAAATTAGCTGAAGAATGAAATTGATATAAAAGCAGACAATATATAAACAACCAAGTTGACCAGTTCAGAAAAGCAACTATAATATGTTCAAAGTCAAGTAGACATAATATGGCAAGGAAAATGCTTAGCTGCGGGATTGGCCCGCTGGTTTGGCACCCCGCCTGCGTGGCACGACCCCATTGTGCCCCCCCACCACCCCCACCACCCCAAACCCCCCCCACTCCCCACCCCCCATTTGCTTGGTCCCACCACCGGTTGACCTGCCAATGGGGTTCCGCCACATGGCGGGCGGGCCAAACCTGCAGGCCAATTAGCATGGAAATATGGCAACCATGTGCTATAAAAGACAAATGTATTCAGCAGAAAGAAACAAGATAATATTAAGGTGCATACTTGGAATCAACTAACCTCTTCTCTTTCCAGGCACTGATCTTGTGACAAGAAATCCACAGCTTCAGACCCAAGAAAACAGTTATTGAACCTTCGCATCTTGTAAAACCTATCGCCTAGAGAAATTGATTCCTTCAACTTTCTAACGACAGAGACCAACTCATCCACCTTACCACTTCCAGAAACGTCATCTTCGCCAGGAATTGGTGGCAAAGGAGCTGCAGAGGATGGCCCCTCATTAATAAGATAATTGATCTTCTCATCAAGCTTACTAGACTCCTCCATAGCCTTAAGTTCGCTTAACCCTCTTACAAGGAAATTGTTGAAGTACAAGCATGGAACAAAAGAGGATCCGGTCTTTTGCTCCAACTCCCACTTTCTGCTAGGGTAGATATCAACATTAATTTCAACAGGTTTTAATCTTTTCTGATGCATAAATGATCTGACCTCTTTACACTCCTGACAACCAAGCCTTGTGTACAATATAACTCTCCCCTTCATAGCTTGCTCTTCTACGGGATTCTTCACAGATGAACTACTTTTATCTTCAGGGTCTGGAAGTCCATCATCTTTTACACCTGAAAGGCGACGAAGAACATTTGAGACAGCAACTGTTCCTTTCATCTTTACAAAAAATTTAAGTGCAGCAGCTTTGCCAGACCAGGTACTTGTCTGTTCTGTTGTGTCATGGTCGATGGACTGGCTAGATGATCCGCTCATAGCTTCCATGTCAAGATCTTCACTTCTATCAGCAGAGAACTCCTCTACTGTCCTACTCAGTGTAATAGGACTCTCGCAATCTAAACCCCTCTCCTCTTCAGTAAGAATTCTTTTTGTAGTTGGCCATGTTTTGTTTGGCTTCTCAGAGTCAGAATCACTCGTTTTTGCTAGCTTCCCGATATTTTGGTTTTTCTTGTCTGGAGTCTCAGAGTCTGAATCACTCTCTTTGTCTGCACCACGAACTTCATCTGCAGTCTGCCTAATTTTGTTTGGCTTCTCAGATTCTGAATCACTCTCTTCTGTTTTCTCAGTAGTTCGGCTCCTTGTACCCAGGTTCTCAGAGTATGAACAACTCTCCTTCTCCATAATGACTTCTGCTGCAGTTTGGCTCATTTTGTTTGGACCGTCAGAGTCTGAATCACTCTTCCTATATACTCCCTCAGTAGCTTGGCATCGTTTTTCCAGTTTCTCAGAGTCCAAACTACTCTCCGCTACTGGATGAACTTCTTTAGTAGCTTTAATCTTGTTGTCCATATTATCAGAATCTGAACCGCTCCATTTGTTCTGATTCTCAGAATCCGAACCACTACTGTCACCACCACCGTGCTTAGAACCTTCTAGTTCACCCCCTTTGTTCAGTGTATCCTTATTAGCATTCAAAGGTCCTCCGCTAGCTGACCCCTCTTCATATTTTTCTTCATCATAGTTTACTCTTGGGCTATTATCAGGAGATAATGAATTCACTGACTCTTTTTCACCATCATTCATATCTTCCCTCTCCATAGTGTCAAAATATATATATAAAAGTTTAGAAGAGCATTGACTTTGATAATAAGATTTCAAAAGTCTTTTCTGCAGAACAATAACTTGGCAGCTCCCTTCATCCCTGTGATGCAATGCCTGTTAGGTCTTAAACAAAAAGTAATACATATATCTAATCTTGCAAGCAGATAGAATAATATAAGGAACAAAAGGCAAATTACACATGATGAACTTTAGGTGTGAATTCTCCTTTAAATAAACTGGGGGAAAGCTGTCAATGCGCATAACCTACCATGACTACAATTTTAAAATAGGCTTCATTTATGCATTGCCAGCTTCTATCGAGGTTCAAAATTGATGTTTAGGTGACATTTCGGTCCCATTAGGTGGCTATGAATCGGTCGGCTTCATTAGTTTTGGCATTTTCTATAACAGTTTAGATATCCATATGCAGTAGATAGTAGATAGTGAAAACCTTGCTTTCTCTAGATTTCTCACCATTTGATAGGCCTCCTATTTGAATAAGGTAACTAGTAATCTAGTGAAACAATAAAATTGTGGAATGGTCTTGATTCTTGACTTAATGGTTCAAAATTTTCCAAATGCGGAAAATACACTTACCAGTATGGAATTTTAGAAAACAAAACTTTCTTGGTTGCCATTCATATCAAGAATAACAAAAGTTGAAAAGATTTTTAAGTTAAGAGCCATGACCATTTGTGCAATCCCACCACGATCCAATATGTGCACCAAGCAATGAACTCTTGAAAAAGCAATCGTTGCGATACAACAACAACTAGCCCTTTTCAAACAAAGGGAAAGTTGCAGCAAAAATTGAACAACTCCACCTCGTTCCGAGGAAATAAATAAACTCTAGTCTAGCAAAATCTGTAACAAGTTTCTTTAAAGTTCCATGTTCTTGTATTATCCGCCCTGCTTGATTCTTGAAACTAATTCAAATCACAAACACACTCCTACAAAAACATCTTAGAAGAATCATATTGATCTTGTATCAAAAAATGTGACCATGATCGAGTAAAATAAATATCTACAATCTTGAAAAGAAACACAAATTTCTTGCAAAAAATGGGAGAACATCATCAATCAATCCATTTAATGCATTAAAATGAATCAGGAATGCATATTTAGAGCACAGATCAGTAATGTGGGTCAAGAAAACGAACGGGGATTGGAGAAATCTCGACGATCGCATCAAATCACGTCCAATTAGAATTCTTAGGGTTCCGATAGCATCGTCTCCTCCAAAGTTTGAATAAGAAATGGACAATTCTATGTAAATTGGAAATATTTAGGAAAACATTTCATGATCGAAACAAAAATATTAAATTGAACAGAAAAATAAAATAAACAAGAAGATTAGGGTTTGAACAGACTCACAGAGTGTCGGAGGAATTCGAAGACTGGGTCCGAAAGCGGGAACGGCGGGTGAGAAATGTATGGGCCCGTATCGAGCCCCAAAGTTTGCCTTTATTTACGCTTTATGCCACTAAGGAATTTCTTAAAGAATTTTACTTTAGTAGATAATAAATCAAAATATTCGTGGTCATGACCAAATAAAGTGGTAAAATAATTATTTTCCTTCCGCTTAGACACAGATTATATCTATACTATTAGATAATACAAATGCGAAGGTATCATCAATTTTTTGTTAATATATTTTCTTAGCTAAAAATAAAATTATATATGGTTAATAACGTTATTCAGTATATTTACTCACCCACTAATTTAAATTTATAAACTAATCTAAAACCGTGTACTATAACTTCTTTCTCCCTTTTTCTCTAAGGTTGGAGTGCAGTAACAAGATATAAAAAAAAAATTGATTCCACAGCTCCTCTCTCTCTCTCTCTCTCTCTCTTCCTTGTCTTCTTGATTTTTAGTCCAATCCAGTACGTTTTATTTTTGTTCCTTTTTTCCATATATTTATGGTGTAGTGACTTCAGGAAACCAAGGTCAACATATATGCTCCATTCTTCCTCTTTTTGCTCATGTTGTTAAAATTATTTTTTTCCTCGGATGATAAGTCGTGTCACGACCCATACCCGGTATAGGGGCACGAGTACGTGGGTACGTCCAGCCTACGCCGCAGCATCGACGGTAGAACGATGTCTCTGTCTTCTATGCTAACTAACATCTCACACAATATATATATAATACCTGTCATGCCATCTCAACTCCAAATGGAGGAGCTATATGATGAAATAATAAAGGGTAGTCAATACTCAATCACATATAAAACTAAAGGAAGATGTAAGCACGATATAAAATGGAAAGAAAAGAAGTACAATCTCAATACATCATAAGTCCATCTCAACATCTAAACACAACTCAGGATCTCAAAATAATAATACAATACAATGTCTAACTAGAACAACTACTACAAGATATGAAAATCTAAATGGCCTCCGTATCTGGCACTACATCCTTAGGTGACACTCCATCTGTTGGCCCATAGTAAGTGGGACACATCCTCAATAACCATTCATCTGAAAAATATATCCAGTCAGGATTGGAGTGAAGTACAACCCAATAGCAGTTCCAATTAATTGATAATGACTATAAACAAAAATAGAGAATATAATACAAGACGAGAAATAATGAACATTATCATACTATGGTAGAAGAAACAGGTAAACAAGAGCAATATGGTATACACTGATATCAATAAAATAGAACAAGACAATGAAATAGAATATGGTGAAGAACTGTAACTATACTAAGTGATTGAAATACTAGTTAGATATGTGATCGGCTTGGGTTGAATATTGTCTAATTAACGTTGGATAAACATTGTCTAAGTTAAACATTGAACATTGAACATTGTCTAGAATTTGATCACATATCTAGCTAACACTTCCCCTTTCCCCCGACTAGTACAATGGATCCAACCATGACACGTTACGATGCAAGATACTCAAGGCATTGTAAATATTAAACATTGTACTTTGAATATTGTCTAATATTAAACATTATCTTTTAATCATATAAGAACACGAGGAACAATAAAAAAATAAATAATATCCCATGACTGATCCATGTGTATACTAGTCCGTGTACCAATGTGTCAAGAGTCATGTAAAATATTTCTAAATATTTGCATTATAGTAATTATCAAATAATGAAAACTATCAGAGAATGTACTCGCCTGTGGTCCAGAGCAATGAATGTCAAATTATGTCAGAACTGGTGTCACACATACCTATATATGGAATATTACATTAATACAAGGTGTTGGAATAAAATTAAGTTAAACTAGTTCAATTCTAGGTCATAAGGCCATTTCTAAGTCAAAACAATCAAACTATGTCAACTCTCGGTCAATCTAGTTATTTCTAAGTTGTATGAGTCTAACTCTAGGGTATTAGGTCCATATACTATGTAACTAGGCCACACTAGCTATGCTAAGATATTAGGATATAAACAAAGCACCGTATCATAGGATACGCAAGTTTTTAGATATAAAAAATATTAAATTATATATATACAAGACAATATTTATATATATACAAGATAATACATATAGTAATCTAGCTAACTAATGCAAAGTGGATACCTTGACTTTGAACCAATGTGTATCTCACTACCTACTCACCCATCTAGATACTCAAACCCAATACCTCAAGTATCCACCAATACCTTGACATTACCTTGGTATCACAAGGTAATTCAAATCCTAATATGCAATTAACTACTCAACTAAACTATAACTATTAACTATAACTATAACTATAACTAACATTAACTAAACTATTAAAATACTACTAACTAACTACATATCAATACTTATATACATGTATACATATATACAATACTACAACACTAACTTACCATCAATACTTATATACATATATGCATATAGTTATTAGTCTAACAAGTATATATATACATCTAACTATTAGACTAACATGTATCTATGTACAACTACCTAACAAAGTAATTAACTACTAACTATTAATAGCTATATCTACTAACTAAACCACTAATAAACTACTAGCTATCAATAACTACTAACTATCAATAAACTAACTACCTCCTCCCTTACCTGTTCTAGTTGCTACCCTCTCTTGCATTTGCAGAGTGCCTTGCTGCCTAGCTGAACCCTTGCCGCTGCAACACAGTTGTTGTTGATCCTGTAGCTGTAGCTGCAAGCTCTTTGAAGCATTGCTGCTGTGCATGCCTTGGCTGCACACTGCTGCATTATTCAGCAGTTGCTGCAACTGCTATTGCTAGGAATGTTGCTACTCTTCTTGCTATAAATTGCTACTGCTGCTCTTTGCAGCTAACTGAAGTTGTTGTAGGCCCTATCTTTGCTGCAGCTGCTCATGCTGCAGTGGCTTGCACAGGCTCTGCAGTTGCTCCCTGTGCTTGCTGTGCTAGCAGCCATTGTTGCACTGCACTTCAGTTGCCACGCCCCAGTCCCAAAATATACGGGACAAGGCCACGTGGCAATGGCCAGCTAATACAACTTCGAAGGATTTTTTAATTTAATGGACCCGACGAAGCGTACTACACTGTCCTAAAATACTATCAAGTCTAATATGCTAACATGCAGCAGGTAAATATCTAATCTCATCCACAGAATATAAATAAGAAGTGCTGAAATAAATACTGGAAATAAGTACGGAGTTTGAATGTCATAATACAACACAAATAAGTCTGATGGGAACAAACCCACTGAATACAATGCTAAAATAAAAGTACGGAAGGACAGATAAGAATACTAGACTAGAATATCGACTAGATAGATAAAGATGCTCTAGCCCAAGGCAGCAGTGTACCCCAAATCATGGGAACTCCTTTTGAAATGCGTCAAAGTCCTCAGCCACAAATTCGGTCTCCACTTCTGCTCCGTAGATGGTCGGATACAAGTGCTCGTCTGGATCTGGAAGGGAACCAGGTCCTCAGAGGGACGTAACAAGATACAAAAAGTATATGCCATAAAGTAAATATCGTGTAAACTCGAGGGTGAACTAACCAGCTAAGTAAAATGTACTTGAAGACAACCTTGGTACGTATGGGTAGGTAAAAGGTATAAAGCGTAGCGTCAACCCAGAGGCTAAGTATCTGGCATTAGCTAGCTGTAAAATGGATGCCAAAAGTATATGTTGACTACATCACCGATCATGATAGCGCGCAGCTAGTAACCTCTGTCGGATGTATCGACAAGCATATACGCCCATAACCGGGTAGCACATAGTCCATAATCGGATAGCACATGGCCCATAACCGAATAACACTGAGGCTCACGACCCTGTAGTTTACTTTGAAACTACGGTAGCCAAATGTCTGTCCCATACGCCTACTAATTGTCTTTCCCGGCCAATGCCAATGTACAAGCCGCGAATACGACGTTGACATCTCGTACTATAATGCAAGTCACTAAAAAATTATACAACTATGCTAAATATCGTCACATGTGCTACTCACATCGATGGCCAGTCAAGTATGAAGCATGCGTCCCTACATGAACTCACTATGTGACGTGCAATGATACGTGTCAAGGCCTGGAGAGTCATATTGATAACTCCATAATTTTTGGTGTATCCACTAGACACTAAGTCAAACACAAGTCCTAACGTCGACGCCTTCGTCGACTACACCCGAGTCATTCTCAGACGCGCACAGTTATATAATATTAAAGAAATAAAAAATATGAACTATAATAACTAAATTTAAATAGTACAACAAGGTAAGTTATACTTGTCTGGAACTCCGATGTGAACAAGTAAGGATCTAAAATCCGCAGCCAAGGTAGAACCGTCTTGGGTGCCTATGAATATATAACAATAAATATCAATTACTATATTACACTACGCTAAGCATGCACAAGAGTTCAACATACTCAACGCCATGAGTCACGTAGAGTCTAAACCAAACTGTAATGCCCCGCTCCGCGTCGACATTATGTATCAAGGTGAGTGGGCAAAACTTCGTTCTCTGATTCTTGCACGCCTTAATAATAAATCTGAGTTTTTGCTTGCTTTTTTTCATAAGAGGATGATAGAACCTGCCTTGCATGCTAATAAGTGAACTCACCTAGCTTGTCTTTGAAACAAACATGTCTGCTTAACTAAGAGACCCTTAAACGCTTGTCTAAAAGTATGTGTTTGCATGAACATGTTCACTATCGCCTATGCTCCGAGAGAACCATATCGTGTGCCTGAATGTGTTCAAAGATAAGGCGGCTTGCCCCGCATTAATGCAATATAGTCTGAAGGTTCGTCTCATCTGCATCCTAGAGTTTATTTGATAGTATTTCCATGTATTCGCATCGGTCGGACAATGGCTATTGGTGGAAAGCAACCATGTGTCACAGCTGCTACAGAGATAGTGGAAAGTAACCATGTGTCGTGCCCCGATCCCGTAGGGGCCGATCGTCCTCGCTTGGTCCCTACGGAACCGCTCGTCCTCGCTTGGGCGCGATGCCGTGCAAGCCTAAGTTGCGCTTGCACCAGGCAACGTACCTGCACAAGACACAAGAGAGACGAAAATATACATATATAGGCATAGAATAAATGCAGAGAACCAAGGTTGAACACATTTGATAGCACACAAAATACTTTCTTTTATTGAATACTTGAAGATAAGGATTACATGTACTTGCTTGGCTGAGTTACAAAATATGCCTTAGAAGGCTTACAACTCTTTTCACATTCCCAAAATCTAGCCACAACGCCCATTACATTATGTCCATGTAGTAGGACCAAAATAGCAAAACATCTAGCAGAAGAGAAGTAGCCCACTGGAGAGGTAAGCAGCGGAGGAAGCAGCACGAACACAGTCCTAAGGAAGGGTGCGCACACACTGATTCAGCTTCAAGATGGTTGCCAAACTCTCGCTTCCAGCACCTGGATATTTACCCACAAACGTGGGTCAGTACTACCACATGTACTGGTGAGCGACCGAGGCCAAACTCACCTAAGAAATCCACACTAAGTAAGCATATGAAGCTAGCATTATTAGGTGATCTTTCTGGTTGTCTAGTTTCTTTTTAACAATTCATGCAAGGAAACATAGACAATTTATAGCATATGCATATGATAATTCTTACCCACGGCCGAGCGGTTATCCCTGCAACAGACACACAAGTTAGCCACAATTTGTATATGAATAACTTATGAATCGAAAATAGGCATCAATTTGTTAGGTATGCAAGAAGGTAAACCTAGCATGCGCCCTAACTATATGATGGTCCCCTCCACGGGATTAGCAGTTAGGACATACAAGCCCATCTCACTAATGGACGAGTCTACCCTCCCGTAAGTAAGGACGTTCACTGCCTCAGGGCATCTAGATCTCTTTCCGGCCGAACGATCCCCAGTGCCCCAGGGACCGCTCGAGAGATAATCCTTGTGCACAAGTTGTCCTAACCAAATGCATGAATGCAAGCGCTATCAGAAAATATGCTATCATGCAACT
Source organism: Iris macrosiphon (assembly GCA_036927795.1). Classification (NCBI taxonomy): domain Eukaryota; kingdom Viridiplantae; phylum Streptophyta; class Magnoliopsida; order Asparagales; family Iridaceae; genus Iris; species Iris macrosiphon. The sequence continues at coordinate 19,596,710 of JAYESA010000013.1, forward strand.
GATGAACAATGCACACACAAGTCTATCTCTTCTTCTCATTTTCCAGATCAAGTCCAGAGTTTTCCAGCCATAATACTCAACACACAACATACAAGAGACAATAAGCATTCCATAAGCAACTAGTAAGGTAGCAGTTCAATACTCGAAGTATGCAATACTTTTCTTTCTCTTTTAGCTTATCTTTTTAGTGAGGCAACATATTTCAAGTGAACTAGGGATTCTTTATTAGGCATGCAAATTAAAGGATTCATCGAAGGGCCTAAGCCACTCACCGAATGAATCGAACGAGAGGATGGGGAAGCCTTAAGCGACGTTCACTCTTTGGTTATGCGTCCTGAAAATACAACAATACCTGGTTAGCATACTTCAATCTCTTTCTCTTACGATTCGAAAACAAAGCGCAAGCGAGAAAGCGAAATCATGAAAACCAAGTCATCGAAAGCAACTCAAAACCCAAAGCAACACAAAACCAAGAAGCAAAGCAACCAACGAAAACTCTTGGACTTATTTCAATAGAAGTCGTTCGATCAATTCGAACGGTTCATTGCACTTCGTTCGTGTTGATCTGGCGGTAAGGTTTCCCCGAGACTCGATTCTCAACCGAGTCGAAGCAGCGAAGTGTTCCATAAGTAACCGTTTGGAGCGGGGCGTTACATACTACCCCACTGAGAAAAAGTTTCATCCTCGAAACTTAAGAGATCTAGGAGACAAAGATCAAGCATCAAGAGTTTCAAAGGAAACAGACTCACCAACATCGTGTCCACCCTCATCACGCTCAATATTCAACTGATAAACTCTCGGCCTCCTTATCTGATCAGTTGGATCCTGAGCAAGACCCGGAGGGGTCTGAGTCTCAACCCGAGCTGTCTTGTTGTTCCCAGTCTGGTATGGCGGCGGGAGCCTCGTGTTTTGGCAGTTCACTGCTAGATGCCCTTGCTGCCCACAGTTAAAACACTCATTATTTGCAGCACGACAAATATCCACGGTATGGCCTGATTTGTGACAGTAACTGCACACAGAACCTGGGCGCCGCTCGCCCGCTGTTTTTTTTTTCCTTTATGGTATCTTTTAGCAGGAGGGTTTTGAAGAGCGGGTGCCTTCTCCACAGTACTTTGTGGCGTAAACTGCTCATTCTGCACCGCTGCCTCAAATGCTTGGATGTATATTTTGCACTCCCGGTTCATAACATCTTTTCTCAGATTATCGTTTAAGCCTTTTATGAACCGATGTGTGCGGGCTCCCTCGTCAGGAATCATCGAGCTAGCGAACTTAGCAAGTTTGGAAAATTCTGACTCATACTCTTCGACGGACATATCCCCTTGCTTAAGTTCGGTAAACTCATCTTCCTTCTTCTGCCTGACAGCTGGCGGAAGATAATATGCAAGGAATGCTTCCTTGAACATTCCCCAAGTGATCCTACCATCCTGATGCTTGGTGGCTAGATCTGCTTTCTTCACCTCCCACCAGTCGTGTGCACGTAACCGCAGCTGCATATCAGCACACTCCACCCTCTTGTTCGCAGGTATTGAAGCAAAGCTAAACAAGCTCTCCATCTTTGCGATCCAGTCCATCACCTTATCCGGCGTGGTCCTACCTTCAAACTCCGGAGGGTTCAACTTCAGGAACTCAGCACCTTTAAAGGTAGACTTCCTGGCCGCACGATGAGGCTCGTTAGTTTCTGCTAATCCTGCTCCTTGAGGCATGGTCGGGGCAGTCATTGGTGTTGTAGCGGTTCCCGATGCACCACTGTGTGCTACTAGTGTTGTCATAATCTGTGTCAGAGAGTCAAGATGTTGCTGCTGTGCTGAGGCTCTAGCATCTGCTCGTTGCTGCTGAGCCTCAACTAGTTCTTGTTGTACAGCATGACGATCATTCTGATTTTGAAGCATTGCAATCAGTCTATCCATTTGATCATCGCTCACGCTTGCTGCGTGCGATGTCTCAGGGTTACTAGCACCTATTTTTGTCATCTTTGCTGCAAAAGAGAGTAGCTTGCGTTAGTCTCATAACGTATTATGGACTTATTGCATGGGGCGTTGGGTTTTCACACTCTTAGGGACCATTCATACTCTCGATTTACTTCTTATAGATTTGAAATCTATTTTCAAAATTCATTACTTTTGAAATCGCTTGAAAACTCATATCATTTTCGAAAATGATGTTTGAAGAGGCCAAGGACGTAAAGCCATGCTTTGATACCACCTATCGCGCCCCGATCCCGTAAGGGCCGATCGTCCTCGCTTGGTCCCTACGGAACCACTCGTCCTCGCTTGGGCGCGATGCCGTGCAAGCCTAAGTTGCGCTTGCACCAGGCAACGTACCTACACAAGACACAAGAGAGACAAAAATATACATATATAGGCACAGAATAAATACAGAGAACCAAGGTTGAACACATTTGATAGCACACAAAATACTTTCTTTTATTGAATACTTGAAGATAAGGATTACAAGTACTTGCTTGGCTGAGTTACAAAATATGCCTTAGAAGGCTTACAACTCTTTTCACATTCCCAAAATCTAGCCACAACGCCCATTACATTATGTCCTTATAGTAGGACCAAAATAGCAAAACATCTAGCAGAAGAGAAGTAGCCCACTGGAGAGGTAAGCAGCGGAGGAAGCAGCACAAACACAGTCCTAAGGAAGGGTGCGCACACACTGATTCAGCTTCAAGATGGTTGCCAAACTCTCGCTTCCAGCACCTGGATATTTGCCCACAAACGTGGGTCAGTACTACCACATGTACTGGTGAGCGACCGAGGCCAAACTCACCTAAGAAATCTACACTAAGTAAGCATATGAAGCTAGCATTATTAGGTGATCTTTCTGGTTGTCTAGTTTCTTTTTAACAATTCATGCATATGATAATTCTTACCCACGGCCAAGCGGTTATCCCTGCAGCAGACACACAAGTTAGCCACAATTTGCATATGAATAACTTATGAATCGAAAATAGGCATCAATTTGTTAGGTATGCAAGAAGGAAAATCTAGCATGCGCCCTAACTATATGATGGTCCCCTCCACGGGATTAGCAGTTGGGACATACAAGCTCATCTCACTAATGGACGAGTCTACCCTTCCGTAAGTAAGGACGTTCACTGCCTCAGGATATCTAGATCTCTTTTCGGCCGAACGATCCCCAGTGCCCCATGGACCGCTCGAGAGATAATCCTTGTGCACAAGTTGTCCTAACCAAATGCATGAATGCAAGCGCTATCAGAAAATATGCTATCATAAAACTGATAAACAATGCACACACAAGTCTATCTGTTCTTCTCATTTTCTAGATCAAGTCCAGAGTTTTCCAGCCACAATACTCAGTACACAACATACAAGGGACAATAAGCATTCCATAAGCAACTAGTAAGGTAGCAGTTCAATACTCGAAGTATGCAATACTTTTCTTTCTCTTTTAGCTTATCTTTTTAGTGAGGCAACATATTTCAAGTGAACTAGAGATTTTTTATTAGGCATGCAGATTAAAGGATTCATCGAAGGGCCTAAGCCACTCACCGAATGAATCGAACGAGAGGATGGGGAAGCCTTAAGCGACGTTCACTCTTGCTTATGCGTCCTGAAAATGCAATAATACCTGGTTAGCATACTTCAATCTCTTTCCCTTACGATTCGAAAAGAAAGCGCAAGCGAGAAAGCAAAATCATGAAAACCAAGTCATCGAAAGCAACTCAAAACCCAAAGCAACACAAAACCAAGAAGCAAAGCAACCAACGAAAACTCTTGGACTTATTTTAATAGAAGTCGTTCGATCAATTCGAACGGTTCATTGTACTTTGTCCGTGTTGATCTGGCGGTAAGGTTTCCCCGAGACTCGATTCTCAACCGAGTCGAAGCAGCGAAGTGTTCCATAAGTAACCGTTTGGAGCAGGGCGTTACACCATATGTCATGGCTGCCAATAGTATCAGATAAATGAGTCATTGGTTAGCTGGATCAACTGCTGCCGATCCTGAGTTACTCGGGGACCGCACTGCATATAAGATAGTTCATTGTGTTGGCTTGGATAGATGGACCACCCCTAGATATGTATTAGTGTCTAGATATGCATTTTGTCCCTAGAGTCTCACAAGACACGCTGCGCACACCCTGAAACAGAACAATCGGCTTGTCTTGCTTATATCGCATATGAAACTCTGTTTTCTAAAGATGTTTCCAAAATAATGTAATATGACTCCGTTCTATGCTGTATGTAATGAACCTAGGTAAAACTAGAAAGATTACTAGTAATGTAATATTTTATAACATGATTACTTAGTGTTGGTTTTAGTGAATGCTTGCTTCTGTTCAGTTGTTTATACTCATCAGTACTTATAAAAGTGCTGACCCACCAACAGTTTACTTGCTTGCAGGTACTGGATCGTCCGAGGGAGCGATAGGCGTGCCTCAATCCCCAAGACCCAAAAATTCTGGTTTTGATTGCCTCGAGCTGCTTCCGTATAAAGGGGCATAATGTATGGAACGATGCCTTTGCTAAACAGAGAATCCAGTCCCTCGATTTGCCCCGAATACTCAGTTGGCTAAATACATTGCATTGCAACAATGTCCCTCCGCTGCTTACTCAATTGATGCTATGATAGCCAAACAAGGCAGGACTGTGCCAGATAAGGTGATAGAATGGATAGCAAAGTTGGAGGGCTTGTTTGAGTTTCTATACATGCGAACAAGAGGGTGGCGTGTGCAGACATGCAGATACGGTTATATGCACACGACTGGCGATAAATCAAGAAGCTAGATCTCGCCACAAAGCATCAGGATAGTAAGATCACTTGGGGAATGTTCAAGGATGCATTCCTTGCATAATATCTCCCGCCAGCTGTGAAACAAAGAAAAGAAGATGAGTTTACCGAACTTAAGCAAGAGAGCATGTTCGTCGAGGACTATGAGTCAGAATTCTCCAAGCTTGCTAAGTTCGCTAGCTCAATAATTTCTAATGAGGGGCCCCGTACACATCGTTCATAAGAGGCTTAAATGACAACCTGAGAAATGATGTTATGAATCGAGAGTGTAAATCGTGCATCCAAGCTTTTGAGGGAGCAGTACAGAATGAGCAGTTCATACCACGAAGTGCTCCGAAAAAGGCACCGGCTCCTCGAAACCCTCCTGCAAAAAGATACCATAATAGGAAAAAAAGATAGCAGGCGAGCAGGGCCCTGGTCCAGAGTACAATCATTGTGGCAAATGGGGCCACATCATAGATGTTTGTCGTTCTGCAAACAATGAGTATTTTAACTGTGGATAAAAAGGGCATCTGGCTATCAACTGCCAAAATAAGAGGGTTCCGCCACCATACCGCAATAATAACACTGATCATAATGAGAATCAGAACCCCGCCCCAACTAATGAACAAACTGATCAACCAAGAAGGGTTAGAGTTTATCAGTTAAATATTGAACGCGACACTAGCGGGCACGATGTTGGTGAGTCTGATTCCTTTGACCTCTTGATGCCTTGATCGTCTCCTTGATCTCTTAAGTTTCGAGGATGAAACTTCTTCTTAGTGGGGTATTATGTAATGCCCCGCTCCTAGCGGATACTTATGAAACACTTGTTACTTTGACTCAATTGATAATCGAGTCTCGGGAAAACCTTACCACCAAATAAATACGGACGAAATGCAATGAACCCTTCTAATTGATGGAACGACTTCTATTGAAATAAATCCAAGAGTTTTCGTTGGTTGTTTTGCTTCTTGGTTTTGTGTTGCTTTGTGTTTTGTCTTGCTTTTGATGACTTGGTTTTCATAATTCGCTTTTCTCGCTTGTGCGTTCTTTTCGAATCATAAGGGAAAGAGATTAAAGGATGCTAACCAAGTAATTATTGTAATTTCAGGACATATAACAAAGGAGTGGCCGTTGCACAAGGCTTCCCCATCCTCTCGTTCGATTCAATCTGTGAGTGGCGTAGGCCCTTCGATGAATTATTTAGTCTGTACGTCTTAATAAAGAATCTCTAGTTCACTTATAATTGTTGCCTCACTAACAAGATAAGCTAAAAAAAAACATTATTGCATGCTTCAAGTGTAGAATTTCTATCTTACTAGTTATATATTGAATGCTTATATGTCCCTCATATGCTGCACATTGAATAATACTGCTGGAAACCTCTTGAATTGATCTAGAAAATAAGAAAAAGAGATAGACTTGCTTGTTCATTGTTCATCTGTTGCATGATAGCATATTTTCTGATAGAAACTTGCATTCATGCATTTGGCCGGGACAACTTGTGCACAAGGTTTATCTCTCAAACAATTCCTGGGGCACTGGGGATCGTTCGGCCTGGAAGAGATCTAGATACCCTGAGGCTTGAAGTCATTACTTACGGGAGGGTATAGGTCTATTAGTAAGATGGACTTGTACATCCCAACTGTTAATCCTGTGGCGGGGACCATTATGTAGTTAGAGCGCATGCTAGATTTACCTTCTTGCATACCTAACACCTGATGCCTAGATTGATTCATAAGTTTATTCATATATATGCAAATTATGGCTAACTTGTGTGTCTATTGTAGGGATAACCGCTCGACCGGGGGTAAAAATTTTCATATGCATGGTTCAATTTATTATTTATATTTTTTTGCATGAATTATTAAAAAGAAAACTAGACAACTAGAAAGATCACCTAATAATGCTAGCTTCACATGCTTACTTAGTGTGGATTTTTAGGTGAGTTTGGCCACGGTCGGTTACCAGTACATGTTGTAGTACTGACCCATGCTTGTGGACAAATCTTTAGGTTATGGTAGTGAGAGCTTGGCGGGCATTCTGAACTAGTGTTAGCACATCCTTCTAGAGGGACCGTGCTCATACTGCTTTCTTAGCTTTCCTCTTATGTGGGCAAACTTCTCTTCTACTAGATATTTTGATTTTGGTCCTACTAAAATGATATAATGTATGGGCGTTGTGGCTAGTTTTGGGAATGTAAAAAGAGTTGTAAGTCTTCTATGGCATATTTTGTGACTTAGCCAAGCATGTACTTTGTAATACAAATCTTCAAGTATTCAATAAAGAAAGTATTTTGTGTTCCTATCAAATGTGTTCAACTTTGGTTCTCTGTATTTATATTTCGTGCTTATATATGTATATTTTTGTCTAACTTGTATCTTGTGCAGGTACTATGTCTGGTGCAAGGGCAACTTTGGCTTGTACGCCATCGTACCCAAGCAAGGACGATCAGCCCTTACGGGACCGGGGCATGACAGTTTCTAAGATGGTACATTGTCCCTAGAGTCTTTGAGTATAGCTCACGAGATACGCTGCGTATACCCTGATAGTAGAATAATCGGCTTACCATGTGTACTTGAATAAATCAAACATGAACTCTGATTTCAAAGATGTTTCCAAAAGAAGTAATATGACTTCGTTCCTGTACTGCATGTAACGAACCTAGGTAAGACTAGAAAGATCACTAGTAATATAATATTTTATAACATAATTACTTAGTGTTGGTTTTAGTAAATGTTGCTTCTGTTCGTTGATTTTAGACTCACCAGTACTTTCTCTAAAGTGCTGATCCACCAACAGTTTGCTTGTTCGCAGGTGCTGGATCGTCCGAGGAAGCGATAGTCGTGCCTCATCCCCAGGACCCAAAAATCTAGAGTTGATGCCTTGAGCCGTATCGAGTTATGCTTTATGTTGCTTTTTTATAGAGGGATATAATGTATGGAACGATGCCATTGTATTCAGAGAACTTCGTGCCTTGATCTTTGCCTCATATACTCAGATGGATTTATTGTTTGCAATACTGTCCCTCTGCTGCGTACTCGATCGATTCGATAATAGCCAAAACTTTAACGATGTTGCCTTGTGCGGTCGCAACCCCAGGCTCGTACGACATCACGTCCCGAAGAAACGATCGTCCCGCGGGAGCGCTGGCGTGGTGATTTGCGCCCGATGGGGGCGGTCAGTTCCTGTGGGAGATCGGGACATGACATAATGGTATCATAGCAACTCGATCCTCTGGCCATACCCCTATTTCACTGTTGTTCTTAGATGACGATTCCTTGTGCATTGATATTGTTGCTGAGTTGAGAGTTTCATACAATAAGTCAATAGATATTCTCAAAGATGCGTGCAAGAATTTTTTGGATTTGATTTGTTGCTTAAGAGTTGTGCTTTTGTGCTTGTAGTTTGCTAGAGTTTTCGATTAAGGATGGTGAGGGATGAGGACTATCGCTGTTTTGGATATCGAAAGTTTCTCCTTATAGTTTTGAAGATAAAACTCTTTCTTGGTGGGGTAAGTATGTAGTGCCCTGCTCCGCGTTGGCACTATGTACAAGAGATATCGGTTTGTTGACTCAAAAAGGATATCTTCCTTAAGGGCTCCTTGTTGAACCAGGAGATGACTGATCTAGGTGAGTGGGCAGAACTTTGTTCTCTGATTTTTGCACGCCTTAATAATGAATCTGAGTTTTATAATGCATGTTGCTAAGAAGATTATTGTTTCCATTGCATGAATAATAGAACTGCATGCTAGGCTTGAACTTGAATGCTTGTCAATAGAAGAACCATTTCTATGCTAATAAGAAAGAGTAAGAGATTGCTTGAACTTGTCTCTATATCGCTTGTGTTTTGATAGAACTACTTCGTGCTTGAACTTGATTCAGAGAGATGGCGGCCAGTCTGCAACAGAGATAGAAGAAAAAAGATAGATGGTCTACTTGTTCATTTTGTCTGCATCATAGAGTTTATCTAATAGTGTTTCATGCATTCGCATCGGTCGAACAATGGCTATTAGTGCAGAGCTGAACCTTGGTCCCGGCTGCTGTAATGTTAGTGAAAAGCAACCATGAGTCACAACTACTAATAACATCAGATAAAAGAGTCATTAGTTAGCTGAATTTTTGCTACTGATCCTGAGTGGAGACCAAAAGCATATAGATAGTTCATCTTGTTTGCTTAATAGAAGGATAGTTTCTAAGATAGTGCATTGTCCCTAGAGTCTTTGAGCTCACGAGACACGCTGCGCACACCCTGATAGTAGAATAATCGGCTTATCTTGTGTGCTTGAATAAATCGTACATGAACTCTGATTTCAAAGATGTTTCCAAAAGAAGTAATATGACTTTGTTCCTGTACTGCATATAACGATCCTAGGTAAAACTAGAAAGATTACTAGTAATGTAATATTTTATAACATAATTACTTAGTGTTAGTTTTGGTGAATGTTGCTTCTGTTCGTTGATTTTATACTCACTAGTACTTTCTCTAAAGTGCTGACCCACCAACAGTTTGCTTGTTCGCAGGTGCTGGATCGTCCGAGAAAGCGATAGCCGTGCCTCATCCCCAGGACCCGGAAATCTAGAGTCGATGCCTTGAGCCGTATCGAGTTGAGCTTTGTGCTGCTTTTCTATAGAGGGACATAATGTATGGAATGCCATTGTATTCAAAGAACCTCATGCCTTGATCTTTGCCCCGTATACTCAGATGGATTTATTATTTGCAATATTGTCCCTCCGCTGCGTACTCGATCGATTCGATGATAGCCAAAACTTTAACGATGTTGCCTTGTGCGGACGCAACCCCATGCTCGCACGGCATCACGTTCCGAAGGAAACGATCGTCCCGCGGGAGCGCTGGGGCGGTAATTCTCGCCCGGCGGGGACGGTCGATATATATATATATATATATATATATATATATATATATATATATATATATATATATATATATATATATATATATATATAAGCATAAAATGTAAAGCCAATTTATATATTTGAACGACTTTAAGTGATTCTCCAGTTATATTAAATTTAAAACATAGCAACTTTAATATCAATCTAAAATTTAAAATATTAAATTGGATAAGATACAAAAATATCTAATATATTGCTTGCTACACTAATAAGTATTATATTTAAATTTAGATTTTAGATAAATGTTAGCTTTTAAATTCTAAAATTATATTCAAATAATATTAAAGTTGTTCAAATTTAAAATGTTATAATTGATGGGATTAATTTCAAAATAACTTAAATTTTAAATTTGATAATATGTATAAAATTGATAACTTAAAAATCTATAGTGAGACAATACATTAATTATTATTTTTGAGAAGGCTAGGCATATCTCTAACTCAAGAGCACCTCTGCTAGAGCCCAACCAAAATATTAAGTTATATACATTTAGAAGATATTGTTGGGAATCGGACACGCCCTACAAGCGTTCCGATACCGTGTCTGAGAGTTCCCGCAGCAGAAACTTTAGGCCAACCCACATGAGATAACCAACCCATGTCTAACGAACACCAATCACAGATAAAGACAAGTATATGACGGTAACTACGTCACATGGACAAATCCCAAACTTTAGAACTCAGGTGGAATTACAATATTGACAAAATCAATGTTGAACCCTTTGTCCTAATAGATTCAACCCCCTCACCACACTCAAGAAGAAAAGAAAGATATTACAATTGAAATTACTCTCCAACCCGTAGCAAACTCCTTGAGCGAAGGCGACGACTCCTCGATCAGATCTCTTTCTTCCTTCTGTCTTGGATGGCGAAGTCCTAAAAGCAAAGAACAAACTTTCTCTTAGATTTTATGTGGACGAGCACCCCGAATCTCCCCCGTGTGCTATACTTTGCGTCCCACCCTCCTCCTATATTTATAGGATGAGAAATCATATTTTAGGTCATAATAGGATTTCCTAAATAGAAATATTAAAATAAGAATCATATTCCACCTAAAATAGCCTAACACCAATTATGAACGTCCAAATATGGTAAAATTAAATATTTGATATAAATTTGAAATCTAATTAAATTTTATATTTAATGTAGATTTCCAAATTATATCAAATCAAATTTTTGATCATATTTGGGCTCCAAATTCACCAAATCTAGACTGGACCCCAATAATCTGTCCCTCCAGTCTGATGAGAGGGTGTTGACACCATGGCTTCTCAACCAGACTCCATGCATATCATCCTGCGACAGAGTTCCTGCTCTCCCATGCCACCGATCTCCGATCCCATGAGCTGCTTTGTATCTTTCTTCGTCTCCAGCTCCTCGACCGTCACGTCGACGCTAGCTGCCATGCGTAGCACCTTCTGTACCACTGGGATACTACTGACATCAATGACATGGCTGAGACTAAAGTCCCTGACTATCAGTCTTACCGTGAGTCTGGACTGCCTGTCCCCGACTTTCGTCTTCCACCAAAATATTTTGACGAGCTTCTTCACCCTTGGCTGGCCCAACCAAGCGGACAGTGCGATTCTTTCGAGATTCAAACTCCTGAATCTGCCCACATTCGCGTTCAAACATGAAGCTCCCCATACACATGTATCCTCGAGCAGAGCATTACGCACTGTGCATGTCGTCAATGACCCACAGCTCCCCCGGAGCTGTGTGAATGATGACGCTCCCACCTCAGATTGAGTTTGCTGCAAACCTTGATCTCCTCCCCGGCCTCGAACTGCTGAAACCAATGTCACTCCGTGAAGCTTTGGCAAACCACTTATCGCCAAAACTGGATTCGTGAAGCAACCCCCACCTGAAGACCGACCAATGTCATGGGACTGACATACTGACCCTCAATCTTTGGCTCATCACCATTTATCGCTTTGCCTCGATGAACCGAATCCTCCGTAATCAACAAAGTATCTCGAAGCCCCTTCTCAGTAACTTCTCGACGATCCAACTCCTGTTGAATACCCCTCGAGCCTCCATCTGATGTATGTGACCTGCATGTAGAACTCAACGGCTTGAGCATGTACATGCCACAACATAAATCTTCTCGAGCCAGTTGTTGAAAACCCTTCGTAAGCATCAAATCTTTGTCCCCAAACAAACTGCGACATCCATCATCCACCAGCCACCCTACAAAACCAAGTTGTAGCACAAACTTGGTACATGTCACACATCCTTGAGAATGAGCTTCTCACCAAGCTCTGTTGTCAAGTGCACATCATCCTCGTTCCATCAATATGGCACATCTGAGATCAAGAAATGCTCAGGAGTTTCTCTATTCAATTATTTTTCTTCGTGTTGTTGTTGTATATCTCATTTGTATGCATCTTCTATTTGTTTCCCAGCCTCTAGTGAGTTACAGACAAAGTTAAAAAAAGATTAAATCTTTGATGATTCCATGTCGTCCCTTTGTTGCCCATCTTCACACGTCCAAACATGCTGTCGTGGTATGACGTGAAGATCCTCCTATATGGAGCGCATGATACGACGCCCCCGTGTCCATGACCCAATCGCCATCATGACACATGCCACAAGGTTCCTCTGCATCGGTTGCTGCGATAAAGAGATCTCCCATAGCCGTGAGATCCTCCTGATCATCCTTGCCTTTGACCTTCTCAGTTTTGAGCTTCATGCAGTTCCTCTTGATATGACCCATTTTGCCACAATGATAGCATCCCTCCTTGCAGTCCACAGTAGCAAGATCCCAAGAACTCTCCCCTGTCCTCGCTTGTGACTTGGGTCTTTTCTTTCCATAGAAAGCCACCAGAGCGGACTCCTGCTACAATTCCACTTACTTATGATGGATCTCCTCGTTCAACAAGCTGCTTTTGACTGCCTCCATCATGACAACTCCACCAGGCGCAAAATTTCTCAACGACACCACCAACGTCTCCCAGCTTTCCGACAGAGAACTCAAAAAAAAGGGCCTAAAGATCATCATCAATTACCATCTTTATCGTAGATAGTTGATTGATAATACCCTAAACCTCATTCAGATATTGTGCTACTGGGGCACCTTCTGTGTACTTCGAGTTGACGAGTTGGCGAATCAAAAAAGCCTTGTTGCCCGCTATCTTCCTTTCGTACAGCGAATGCAGCTTCTCCCATAATGCTTTTGCTGAACACTCCATAGACACGTGGTAAACACCGAGTCATCCAGCCATTGGCGGATGAATCCAACGGCCTTCTGATCCAGACGTTTCCAGTCTTCAATAGCTTTGTCCAATGGCTTAGCGTTGTCGCCTTCCAATGGACCATGCAAGTCCTTGCACCAGAGTAGATCCTCCTTCCTTGGCTTCCTAATCGCCCAATTCCTCCCTGTAAGGGTGATCATACGAGTGCTTATCTGATCCATAGACATAGTTGCCAGAACAAAAACCAGTAGCTCTAATACTAGATGTTGGAAATCGGAGATGCCCTGCAAGCGTTTTGACACCATATCTGAGAGTGTCCGCAGCAAAAACTTTAAGCCAACCCATATGAGATAACCAACCATGTCTAATGAACACCAAGCACACATAAAGACAAGTATATGGCGGTGGCGATGTCACCTGGTGTCACGTCCCAGTACCAAAATACGGAGACGGACATGGCCAGCTATCCCGTACAAGGTACTATACGTCGTACGACAATCTCGGTTGTAATAAGATAAGGGGTGCATTCTACAATCAAGTCTCATATGGTCAAGAACTTCTACGTCTCAATCATTCAAACAAGAAACAGTAAACATAGAGCATATATGATAAAGCAATAAGGTGTCCCAAATGCATCCTCAAAATATTTTGGAGACCAGCTATGCAAAATAAGAAGCTGGAAGAGTAAAAAAATTACATGACAGTCATCAGCTGTAGTCTGATTTAATACAATCATGTAAGGAAACTAATGTCCAAACGTGCCGGCTAACAGGTGTCGGTGGCTAAACGCCCAAAAAGAACTAAATATACAATAACGAGCAGGGAAAAAGAAAATTTACTCGTTATCCTCTACGACCATGTTCCTGGTACGCGCCATGAGTTGGTGGATAGTATGTTGGATCCTCAGGTGTTGGCTTAAAACTTGGCCATGCAAAACCAGTGGGGTTAGACCCCAAATAGCAAGTACCACAAAGGAAGCACGAAATGGAGAAACAAAAACCTAAGAAAATAAATATATAATAATACATAGGTTCAGTGTCATAACTTAGGTCCATGGCATACCCTAACGTAAGGGCCCAACCCTATAACCAAACAAGGACAATGGTTGAACCATCACACTATGATAGTCCATTTCCCTAGGCTACTAACCGAGTAATACAATCACAACCAAGTCCATTTTCTTATATCGGTCAATCACTTATACGGCTTACTAAATTTGTGGAATCTGAGGTTATCTCAGAATTAATGCATAATAGGTATTCTCAGATCACGCCATTATCGAACATGAGCTAACCGAACTAATAGATGAATAAAACAGCTATTACACGAGATGCACCAGTTTTCCGTAGGGCCACTGCGCTAAAAATACGATATTAGCGGTTTCAATGCTCCTATAGTAAAACAGTGGCTCGACATAATAATATGTCAGATATTGCACTCCACCAAGGCAGATGATATATAGTATCTGTGGTGGCCAGCCCACAGCTCACTTAGAATGAATATTTGTGGGAAGGTTCATTGGCATGATCTCGGGATACCATTTTCTCCAAATGTTACTAGAATTTTTAGTTACCTAATTAGCCCTATATTGTGTTCGAAATCTCAAGGCGTGGTCACATGAGAATTTTTTTTAAGATGTCGTACAAAGTACGGATACGCTAGATACGAATCCATGGAAGTTCGGTCTGGATCCACCCGAGTATGTATGCAACATTCAGTCAATCAATATCCTAGCCACGCTTTAGTAGTTGACTCACATATTATGCCCGTGCTGAAAAAATAATATATATTTATAATATCACGCGTTCAGGAATTTGGAGACATTCTCGATGCATAACCCAAATATAAATCACTTAACACGTGACACGGTATGTCGTACCTCGGCGCACATTCGGTGATATACATTTCAGGCAATAATTTGTATCAGCACAAATACAGTATTCGAGTCCAATTACCAATTATATATTGGGTCGCATGAATCAAGATCATATTGTAACACGAAGCCTATGGCATACACATAGCGGTTAGTCATTATTCACTTAGTCTGGTTCATACTGAAATCTCAGTTCGACTCATGCAATATTCATAGCCAATCTTAGCTCATGGTCATGTTTGGAACGAGGTCTGGTTACTAAATCCATTCTTCTTTAGAATCATAACACAAGCATTAACCCAAATATAAATCATAAAAGAAGAAGAAAATAATATTTAATCAAAATAGTCAAGGCCGCATGGGTCTCTAGGCCGCATATGAAGTCCTGGCCGCATATGTCTCTAGGCCGCATGTGAAATCTTGGCCGCATATGTCTCTAGGCCGCATGCTCAGGATTAAAATATACTCATTGGGGCAAGTATCGAAGTAACGGGCAATGAATAAAGTGTCAGTGAAGTGACATAAAGTGATTGATGTGACATACAATAAAGTACGTCAGAGAGAGGACAAAGTTCATAAAAATATATGCCAACGATTCAGAGTAATGCGTCCAAGGAAGGTGGCCGCATGCTCTACTTGCCGCATAAGTCACTCGGCCGCATATGCTCTTTGGACTTAGCGAATCTCTCATTCGTCTAGCAAAAAAAACACAAGGAGTTCTGTCACTTAGCTCCAGAATACTTTGTGTAATGGTCAGTCATGCATCCAACAAGATGGACGCATGCTGGTTGGTTATACGGCAAATAGTCCAGGCCGTATAAGGATCATGTCGCATGGAAGTCTCGGCCGCATATGGTGCTGGCCGCATGAGAACTTCGTCTTCTCCAGACAGCAAGTTCAGCCAAGGCAAAAAAGCTCCAAAAACCCTAAAAATTATTTTCTTCACAAAAACTTTATTTTAACTCTGAATCAAGTAAAACAAAAGCCAAAATGCTCAAAATAATCTGCTCCATCAATACCATGATTTAGTATATCAAAACCACAAAAAGCACATGGAACCTACAAAAATCCTAAACTTTAAATATAGATCTACTCATATCTAGCAATCAAAATTGAAAACTCCAAGTATTAAAAGTGCTTAGAAACACATAACAGACATAATGAACCAATAATATGAAAGGTTTCTCCATTTTTTATGTAAGGTGTACTTGCATAAGACTTGGAGGGAGAAAATATGAGAGAGAGAAAGAAAATGAAGGAATGAATAAAGATAAAAGAAAGGTTGGCTTATATACATGGAGGGTTTAAGGTTTAGACCATGAGTTTAACTCATGATTAAACCAACCCAACAGTTAAACCATGAATTAAGATAAACCAAAGAATGGGTCTAGTCTCATGCAATCTATTAAACATGCAAGCAAGAAAATAATACGCTCCAAATACGTACATTTAGGAATGGGGAGTAACACCTTGACAAATCATAACCTTTATAACTCAGATAAAATTACAATATTAATAAAATTAATGTTGAACCATTTGTCCTAATAGATTCAACCCCCTCACCACACTCAAGAAGAAAAGAAATAAATTATAATTGAAATCACTCACCAACCCGTAGGAATCTTCCTGAGCGAAGGCGACGACTCCTCGGGCAGGTTTCTTTCTTCTGTCTTGGATGGCGAAGTCCTAAGAGCAAAGCATAAATTTTTTCTTAAATTTCCTGTGGACCAGCACCACGAATCTCCCTTATGTGCTATACTTTGTTCCTCCACCCTCCTCCTATATTTATAGGATAAAAAATTCTATTTTAGGTCATAATAGAATTTCCTAAATAAAAACCTTAAAATAAGAATCATATTCACCTAAAATAGCCCAACATCAATTATGGAAATCAAAATATGGTCAAATTAAATATTTAATATAAATTTGAAATCTAACCAAATCTTACATTTAATATAGATTTCTAAATTATCAAATTAAATCTTGGACTATATTTGGGTTCCAAAATTCACCAAATCCAGACTGGACCCCAACAAACATTTCTATGGCTCTTCTCTCGACCCTTCCATAACAATTTGAGTTGGTACTTGCATAATGGAAATAAAATGAATTTATGGTAAAAATATCATCTTTGCTAAAGGTTTAGCAGCTTTAGTCATACTTTTTATATAGTAAAACAAATTTGGACTCAAAATTAATTAATTAATCATTTTACTACACTGAACCAAAGTATCTAATCATTACTCGTGTTGTATAAAGGAAATATCAACAAATCTTACATTTACTAGCAACATATTCTAATATAATCATGCTAGCTAGATAATGTAGGAGGTGATGTATACACTACCTGCATAAATATGTTATATGTAAAGTAAAATCTAGCAACAAATGTGATATCACTTTTCCTAGATTTATTATGAAATATGGGATATTTCAAAACTTGCTACAAATGATTGTTATTCTTCTTAGCTTTTTATGAAATAAATCAACTTTTATTAATACATGACTTAATTAGCTTTACACTACATGTAATCGTAAGCGTCGTGCCCCCTTGATAAAAATCTTGACTACTCCACTGTAGAACATATTGGATTTTAGGATCGGTCAGCAAAATCATGCTAACATCGAGAAGGGGAACGGGGGAAACACGATCATGAAGAGCGTGATTATATACTTCTACACATAGTACATCGAGTTATCCGACGTGTCTTCGACAGCATGTCGGTACGAGATGTCGTGACCTGGACCATGATGAATCCGCATACGCCGGTCACGGGCATGACATGGCAAACACTACCAGAATAAGTCAAATTAGCGACGTCAGAAAACTTCGCTAAATGGCCTAAAAGTAATTAGCGACGTTTCAATGAAGTCGTGTTTAAGCTAGTCACTGACAGAAAAAATATCGCAAAACGTCGCTATAGCGACGTTTTCTAGCGACATATTTGCGTCGCTAATACTTTTCATATTAGCGACGTTTAGCGACATTAGAGACGTTAGAGACGTTACTAAAAATGTTGCTAAAAATAAAAAAACAACGTCGGTAAATACGTCGCTAAACTTCGTTAAACCATAAAAATTAGCGACGTTTAGCGACGTTAAAGAAGCTTATAGCGACTATTCTTTAAAAAAATAAACTACAGTCGCTAAATGTCGCTATGTGTCGCCAATAGCGACGTATAGCGACGTTTATTTTAGGAGTCGCTCAAGTCTTTAATATTAACGACGTTTTATTATGATGTCACTATTTTATCATATTATGGTAGTGAGGGTAGTGAGACCCTAGCGATGTTTTCACGGATGTAGCATTGTTAGTTGTGTATGAATGAGTTCACCTTGTACAACATCTCGAAGGCCTATGGCAAAAAAAAGGCATTAAGATTCACTCGGCAACTTTACGCGCCCGTACTCAAAGGGATATTTCAGGAGGATGTTCATAAAGGGAGCTCTCTGGTGGAGGAACCGTCTAGGAGAGGAGGCAAATTCATTATTCTAGAAAAGAAATAGATGAGATTGACCAATAGTTAGTAACACAAGTGCTTGCAGTTCCAATAGATCTCTAAACCTGGAGAAATAGGTCCATGGCTTCTATTGCAAATGTAAACATGGGGAGTATTCCTATGCTACTAGAGTTCTCCAAGCCATGCCCGAGAAAGATTTCATCTTGTCGAGCGCAGTAATTTTGGGACATAATAGCCTAGAGCATATCTCCGAGAGACTTAGATTCTCGAGAGAAATGATGTGGGATGGCATCGAGGTGACATCCTTCACTTACTCCTCGGCTCTGAAGGCGTGCGCCAAGGCAAAAGAGTTGGTATATGGGAAGTGGATTCACTAATCAACAAGTACGACCAACAATGCCTTATCCAACGTATTTGTGGGGGCATCATGTTCATCGATATATACATGAAGTGCGGTTGTGTGGAGGATGCTTGCAGGGTCTTCGAGAAGATACTGAAAAATAGTTTGGTGACTTAGACATTAATGATTGTTGGGTATGCGAAGAATGGGCTATGAAGCTCATTTGCTCATGTATCAAATGCAAGCATAGGGGTTTCACGCTGATGATTATGTCATCTTGATGGTTCTAGCTCATATGGAGATTATCAATGGGAACTAGAGCATTCTTCGTACTCTTGATATTTCTTCGTTGGTGGGGGTGCACTTCATCTTTTACGTTGTCGTGAGTTTTGGAAGGGGGTGTGGAGGTGCATCAGTGGCGAATGCACTCCGAGAGGTCTATGTGGGGGAAGTCGTGGGTCTCATGTGAACGAACATAGATAAGAGAAAAATAATTATGTCATCTTGATGGTTCTAGCTTATATTGTCACCCACTCGATTATGTAGAATAGATAGTTGTCCCCCAGACGTGATGTTGTGCAAACCTAAGTTGTCCTTTGTTAGGCGTGCAGCGAAAATAAACCCAAAAAAATCAGAGAAATATCTCAGAGAAAGTTCACAACCACAAAGACAAAGATTTACGTGGTTCGGCCAAGATGCCTACTTCCATGAATGAGGGTAATTCAATTCCACTATGAATAAGAAAAAGAATTATAATTGCTCTCAACACGTCTCTTCTTTCTCTCAAGAACTCTCTACAAAAAAAACTCTATCAAAAATTTTTGTGTTGAACTTATTCAACAATTTCTTGCTCTCATATGTCGAACTTATTCAACAATCATTGAGCACCATTTGAAAGATACTCTTGTGTTGAACTTACTCAACAATTTACATGAGCACTCTTGAGATACTCTTGGAGAAACTTTTGGCCTCTTTATATAGTATGCCATATGTCTATACATAGAAATCCAACATTATGAAGGAATAGGAATCCAATATTATATAGTCTTAGGAATCCAATATTATTCTTGTCAAAGATTTGGTCAAATATCAAAGTCAATTTTCTTCGAAAGATATGGTCAAATATATCTTTCTTCATATCTCCACCATGTCAAAGATTTATTCTTCTTCAAAGATATGGTCAAAAATTAAAGTCATTCTTCTTCAAAGATATGGTCAAATATTTTTTTTTTCATATCTCCACATCGGCAAAGTTTTGTCACAAAATTAAGCCGACACACTTT
Organism: Iris macrosiphon; assembly: GCA_036927795.1. Classification (NCBI taxonomy): domain Eukaryota; kingdom Viridiplantae; phylum Streptophyta; class Magnoliopsida; order Asparagales; family Iridaceae; genus Iris; species Iris macrosiphon. The sequence continues at coordinate 19,616,515 of JAYESA010000013.1, forward strand.
TCAACCGCACAACTTCACGAAATCAACCACTCGTCAATCCCGCCCCTAAGGTCTCTCAAGCAACACTTCTCCACCTGACTGTGGAGAAGCATCATTCTTCTTGTACACCCACTTGCAACCTATAGCTCTCTTGCCCTTGGGAAATGGAATCAAATCTTATGTACAATTTTTGTAGAGAGACTCAATCTCTTCCTACATAGCTACCATCCATCTCTCGCTGCTAGTATCTTTGACAGCTTGTTTAAAGGTGATATGCTCATTGTCCTCTACTGGCAGTGCACATGCCACCACATTCAACTGTCCATAGTACTTGACCGGTTCATCAAATCCATACATGTGTACTGGCTTGACCGATCTTCTTGGCCTAGTAGTAGCCAAAGAATCTTACTGTTGGTGTTGCTTTTCCTCTGTTTGTTATTCTTTTGAGACTTGATGAACATCTTCAGAAACCTTCACCTTATCTGATGAATCCTCAGATGACTCAATCTCAACAGTTTAAGATTTGCTAGATTCACCACTATCCTTATCGGACTCACTCTTCTTGCTTGAAGTCAATACTGAAGACTCATTAAAGGTGATATCCCTGCTGATTAAGAACTTCTTATCCTCCAGACAGTACAGACGGTATCCCTTCACTCCTTGTGCATATTCCAAGAAAATAGCCTTCTTGGCTCTCGGATCTAACTTACTATCGTGGACATGATAGTAAGCTTTGCATCCAAACCCGCACAAAATGCTCTAATCTGCTAGTTTGTCGGTCATCTTCTCATATGGAGTCTTACAGTTTATAGCCGGAGTTGGTGATCTATTAATCAAGTACCGCACCATGTGTATAGCATCTGCCAACCATTCTTTGCCTAAACCGGCATTGGAGAGCATACATCTTTCTTTCTCAAGCAAGGTTCGGTTCATCCTCTCTGCTAACCTATTCTGTTGTGGTGTATTTCTGACAGGCCAATATCGTACAATGCCTTCTTGAGCACAGAAATCTTTGAAAGGTCCATAGATATATTCAGTACCATTGTCAAACCATAATATCTTTACCTTTCTACCTATTCTGTTCTCCACCATCGCTTTCCACTGCTTAAACTTTTCAAACACTTGATCTTTGGTTTTGATGAAATATTGCCAAACATAACGTGTATAATCATCAATAAAAGTAACATAGTACCTCGCTCCTTTCTTAGAAAAAAATCATGCTAGGTCCCTATATGTTTGTATGCACATAGTCGAGAATACTCTGTGTCTTCTGCTTGCTTGTACTGAAGGTCACCATGTGCTGCTTGTTATAAACATAATGCTCACAGAAATCTATACTTGGCCTCTTTAAGTTCTTCAATAACCCCTGCTTGCTTAGTAAGGCCAAGCCATTCTCACTCATATGCCCAAGCCACATATGCCGAAGACGTGTGCTATCTGACGAATCCGATGTACTGACTGCTAAAGTTCCAGTCGTAGTGCTTCCCAATAATATATAAATGTTATCATGTCAGTGACCTTTCATCACCTCCAAAAAACCACGAACAACACGCAAGACTCCACCCTCGGCAACAAATATGTTACCATTCGAGTCAAGCATACAAAGAGAAATAAGATTTTTCTTAAGGTCGGAAATATGTCTGACATTGGCCAAAGTTCGTACAATTCTATCATGCATCTTCACCTTGATAGACCCAATTCCAACAACTCAACGTGTGTTGTTGTTGTCCTCCATCAACACGGAACCACCATCCGTCGCCTTGTAGGAAGAAAACCACCCCATTTTTGGGCATATATGGTAGGAGCATCTAGAATCGATAATCCAACGGTTACTCATGTTGTCATGTGCCACCAAAAAATAGACTCCACCACTGTCGGCTTCTGAAGCGCAGTTTGCTTCATTACCTTCTTTTGCTGTCTTTTTTTTTTTATTTTTCTTCTTTGGACGAGTACACTTATTTGCATAATATTATTTTTTATTACAGTTGAAGCACTTCACATTCTCAATAGGTATCTTGGACTTGGATCTTGACCTTCTACTAGAAGATTCTCTATCGTTTGTCCTCCCTCTTGCCATCAAACCTTGGACCTGGTCTCCACCATTTTCGCCATTATAAGCCAACCTCCGTACCTCATTAGACAATAAGGCACTTGTAGCTTCTTCTATGAAAATTGAGTCATTCCCGTATAATAATGTTTGAATAAGATTCTCATAGGAATCGGGCAAAGAAATAATCGGATTAGTGCCAAATGATCATCATCTTCATATATGTCAACATCCTTTAGGTTAGAAACAATTTGATTGAATTTAGAAATATGATCTAGAATTGACGTACCTTGAATTAACGACCTTCCTCTATCATCAGTCTGTAGAGCAACTTTAACATATAAAGTCAGTTGGTAAGAGTCATCAGTCATGTAGAGCGATTCCAACTTTAGCCAGAGCCCAGCGACTATGGTTTCATCCTTTACAGAGTAGACGATATCTCTTTCCAAACATAGACGAATAGCGACACATGCTTCGAGATCTATGTCATCCCAATCATCATCGGTCATGTCAGCGGGCTTCTTTGACTTTTCACATAAAGCCTTACGAAGCTTTTGAGATATGAGAACGTCATTCATTTGACTTTTCCAAAAGCCAAAATTATTCTTCTTATTGAACTTCTTAATTTCGTACTTTCCATTCTAGCTTGACAGAGCCATCTCAAGAATCTACCCAATTAACTTTCTCTAAGAACTCCAAAGATCTGATACCAATTGTTGGGTGCGTAGCAAAAATAAACCCAAGAAAATTAGAGAAACACCTCAGAAAAAGTTCACAACCACAAAGACAAGGCTTTATGTGGTTCGGCCGCGATGCCTACTTCCACGGACGAGGGTGATTCAATTCTACTATGAAGAAGAAAAAAAATTACAATTGCTCTTAACACTTCTCTCATTTCTCTCAAGAACTCTCTACAAAAACTCTCTCAAAAACTTTTGTGTTGAACTTATTCAACAATTTTTGCTCTCTTATGTCGAACTTATTCAACAATCATTGAGCACCATTTGAGAGATACTCTTGTGTTGAACTTATTCAACAACTTACATGAGCACTCTTGAGATACTCTTGGAGAAACCTTTTGTCACGCCCCAGTCCCAAAATGCCGAGGGACTGGACACGTGGCAATGGCCAGCAGCACGCACCGATGGACAACCCAATTTAATGGATCCATCAGGGCATGCTTAAGCTGTAGTCTAACAGAAAATAGAACAATTATTACAAGTCCGAGGTTATTCTAATCTCATCCATAACAGATAATCACAGATTAAATGCCAAAATAAATGCAAATAATATAAACTAACAATCTCAATAAAAGTGTCTCGGTGAATAATCCGAGAACAAGTCTGATACATCAAGCAAATAGACAGGAAATAAAGGAAATGGAAATAGAAACATAAACAGAAATAACTGACTATATACAGCCAATGCTCAGGAGAAGTCTTCTGCCACGATCTCGTCCTCAGGTACTGGTACTGTTCCGTGAAGTGCTCCTGTTCCGTATACCTCTGGATAAACCTCGTCTGCTAATCCTGGGGACATAATCCGGATCCAGGTCCTCAGGGGACATAACAAGGTACAAGAAAGCTCAAGCCAAAATAAATGCAGTGCAGCAATAAATAAAATAATAGGGTAAACTATATAACCATCTATATGAAATGCAAGTTGAGAGCATCACTAGAACTCAGGCTGAAACTACTACAAGCTCTGTGTCGGAGAGTCGGTAGCAGTGATATCATGTGGTTGTCTAGCTCACAATGGGAGACTACGACGCCGGCATAATATAATCAACCTGTAGCCTGTGTGTCTCTCCCCACCCAATGTAATCATACGTCTCATGTCCATGTGGCCCCATGTCCATGTCACGCAAGATCATATCTAATGCAGCAAGTCATAATAAGCTCTAAGCATATATGTAAAGAATATGTCATGAAACCTGTATCCTATACAGAATCACCATGAATGTCTCAGGAAGACTCTGTCTCATGAAATAGTGTCAGGTGTCCTGGGTTATGATGTACTTGATAAGATAAGTACGAGAAGTATCGGGTCTCGGTATCCATGTCTATGTGACGTTACACAACTCCGCGTACGGGGTTGGCACCCGACTATTAATCGGACGCTAAGTAAAGTCACTCGGTCCTGGGTTGAACATTTATAACAGGTTTATATATATTTATACAAAGAACTCAGGCAAAGTACTATAACAGAAATTACTGCGAGTTGGCAAGGTATAATTGCCCACCGATGTATAAATAAGTCAAGGAAATAAGTAGCAAGTTGCAGGGTTTGGCAAGGTACACTTGTTTGAGGTTCTGGCTCCAACTGTGGCTCTTACTTCAGCAGAATTTGCAGGTGGTACTTTGGTTGCTGAAATAAACATCACCATTAGATCCAGAAAATATTAAACAGCTAGAAACGCTTGAACTTGAGTCCAATTTGAAGACAAGGACAAAAATGATAATTTTGGGTCAAAACGGGGTCCACATGTGGACCCGCTTTGCACCGAAAAATGTGTCAGGGTCAAAGGTCTCCAAATTTGTCCAACTTAGTGTCAACAAGTCAGGAACGATGATACGAACCCAACAAAACTTCCAGAATTGGATTCCGATGAGCCGATCACAAAATCGTCCGTCAAGTGGAGCCTGTGGGACCCACGACACGCGATTTCGTCAACGTTCTCAGAACCGAACCAAACTTGGCTCACAGGACCATCGTATTGCTACGAGTCCGATGGCGTAAGTTTCGTCTCAATCCGACGTGTGTACACAAAGTTACAGCAAGATTCAGAAAGGACGAATACGGGGCGGTGTCCGCGGATACGCGTTGATTCCGGTGTGCACGCACATCCAAATCAACTTCTGCAAAATCCCGCACGTCCGTATCAACGACGTGCACGTATCTGTGAAGACCGCGCGTGACCAAGTCATCCCGTTTGGCGGGGCGTACCCAGTTCTGGGGTGAATCGGGGCATTGTTTTTCCTGTTTTTGGATCGCGGTTCGCGATCGCCACAGGACGCGATATCCCGAGCGGGTTGTATGGGTACCGAGGGGGTCATGCAGGCTACGCAACGTAACTGACGAAATTGAAAAAGGGTAAACGAGCAGGGAGATACGCGTACCTGAACAGGGTCCGAAAAACCTAAAATTCACTGTGTCCGACAAGTGTCCGACACACGTGTCTAGGGTTAGGGTTTTGGGGACGCTGCTGGCCAGAGCTCCGGCGGCGCTGCGACGGGGGAGGCTGGCCGGAGAAGGCTGGGGCGGCACCGGCGAGGCTGGGCGGAGGCGGTGGCGTGGGCACGGCGGCCTGAGGAGGCGTCGGTCGGCTGCTGTTGGGGAAGGAGGAGGGGATTCGAGGGGGCGGCCGGAGGAGGATTTATATAGGGGGAGGGAGAGGCCGACGTGGGCGAAGGACGCGGATCGAGGGCTGGGCAGCGTGGAGGGGGCAGCGACGTGTGCGGGCGGAGCGGCCGGAAGCGCGGGGAGCGGCGCCGGAAGCGGTCAGCCGAGCGGGTTCGTGGGGGAGAGGCTGGGGAAGCGGGTCGGGTTCGCGGGCGGGTTCGGGTCTGACCGACCCGACCCGGTAGCTAGAGGGCTGGGCCGGTTGGGCTGGGCCGAGGTTTGGGTTTTAATAATTAATTAATTAATTAATTAATTAAATTTTAGTTTTTAGGTGATATAAAATAGGTCCGGGGCCCAATAAATTCCTAGAAAATTACCCTAAGTCCAGTTTTTTATTTTACACCCAAAAATATTATTTTTATAATATTTTATTATATTTTAAAATTATTTAATTTTATTTAATGCCAAAAACACCTTATTTTTAATTAGCAAAGATTCCCGAAAAATCCCAGAAAATTTCAGAAAATTCAGTTTTGAAAATATTAAAAAAATCAGGGGGTTTACAATCTACCCCCCTTAAGAGGATTGCGTCCTCGCAATCAAAGAATAACTGGTCATCAAAGATGACTCGGTTGCAAGTATGGTTTGAAAACACATCACAAGACACTTAGGGATAATACCGTTTCCCTAAGAATGAAAGTTATGCACTTTCCAGAGTAAAGAAATCTAGTTAAAGCAAGAGAAATACAACTTTTAGAAAACTAGGTTATTATTAACAAGTTCTAAATTACTAGGTTGGGGCTGAGGTCACGAACCAATGGGCACGGGCTAAAATAATACTAGAAACGGTAGCTATAAATCACTTACGCGCATTAGCTACTCCACGAGTCTGCGCGTTCTCCACGGTCATCGTCAGGGCTTGCTCGCGTCCTTGCAGTCGATTCTTCTGCTGCTGAGCCTGTTGGAAGAGTAGTGCCTGGGGTATCAAGGGTGGCCTCGGCTGATACCCTCCTGGAGCTGGTGATAGGACTTCTTGAACTTTCGTTTGCGGTGCTCCCAATGCTGTATAGGCTGGCCTCGGTATTGGTAACGCTTGCTGGTTAACCATTTTGGTGCTCCGTCTCGACGCTCAGGGCATTGCTTCACTAAATGTTAACTGGATCCGCAAGCTAAACATAATCTCATTTTTTGTCTGCACTTGTTCTCTATATGACCTCGCCTGTGACAATATGGACAGACAGGTATTGCCTGTGGAGATGCTTCTGGTGGCTGGTGTATGTGAGATCTTTTTGCAACTTCTTCTTGTGGTGCTCCGGTTGGTGCTGATGTGAATGGCCGCTTCAGACTGGTCTCTCTCCTGATGACGCGCTCCATGCGTCGCGCTGCAGCAAGGATGTCCGAGTACGAAGTAGGTACAACGGATCCAATTAGTTTCTGTAGCTCATTGTTTAGTCCGTCGAAGAATTTCTCAGCCTTCTCTTCTTCTGTCGGGATCAATGTTGGGGCAAAGCGACTTAGACGAATGAACTCAGCGTTGTACTCTTCCACCGTCTTAGCATCCTGAGCGAGGTGATTGAACTTGTCCCGAAGTTCTGATCGAGCGATAGCTGGAATGTACATCTCCTGAAAGAGTCTAGAGAACTCTTCCCAAGTGACTCGGTCTGGTCCGAGCCGTGTCTCCTCGGATAGCCACCAGTGATGTGCATTATCCATCAACTGCATTCTGACGGCGGTCATCCAACGTTCCTTTGGAACCTCAGCTGCTTCTAATTGATGTTGAGTGTTCGTGAGCCACTCATGGACTTCAGTGGGCTTCTCCTTGCCTGAGAAGGTATGGGGCTTCAGCTGCCGGAAATTGGTGATAGAGCCCGTCGTTGGCCGTCGTGCTGGCAGACCTGCCTGCTCTAGTGCGGTTACTAGGCTGCGAATCAAAGCCTCTTGTTGAGCTTGCATTATTGCATAGATCATTTAAAACATCTGCTGCCCGTCAATGGCCTGCCCTGGTGGAATTACGGGCATTGGTGGAGTAAATTGCGTCGATGGTGGAATGCCATCGTGCTGGACTCTCGGGGCATGTTGTTGAGCTGATTGTTCTCCATCCACTAGTGTTACTTCATCTTTGCTGGTTACCACAGCACTTCGTGGTAATTTTATGGGAGTCTTGTCGTTTGCTCGTGAATCCATAGCCCTGCAACCAAAATAAACAATAAGAGGCGCACAGGAATCAAGGCAGGATGCAAGTCAAGAAATTAATTCGAATTCGATATGGATATCAAGAATGTTTCAAGCAAGTGGATGAGATCCTAAAAACTTATCCTATCTTATTGCAGGCTTGTTCGGTCCCTAAGTTGAAACCGAACAATTTAGTCGTAGACCTGCATGGGCCACCACAAAAACTATGTCACGCCCCAGTCCCAAAATACCGAGGGACTGGACACGTGGCAATGGCCAGCAGTACGCACCGATGGACAACCCAATTTAATGGATCCATCAGGGCATGCTTAAGCTGTAGTCTAACAGGAAATAGAACAATTATTACAAGTCCCAGGTTATTCTAATCTCATCCACAACAGATAATCACAGATTAAATGCCAGAATAAATGCAAATAATATAAACTAACAATCTCAATAAAAGTGTCTCGGTGAACAATCCGAGAACAAGTCTGATACATCAAGCAAATAGACAGGAAATAAAGGAACTGGAAATAGAAACAGAAATAACTGACTATATACAGCCAATGCTCAGGAGAAGTCTTCTGCCACGATCTCGTCCTCAGGTACTGGTACTGTTCCGTGAAGTGCTCATGTTCCGTATACCTCTGGATAAACCTCGTCTGCTAATTCTGGGGACATAATCCGGATCCAGGTCCTCAGGGGACATAGCAAGGTACAAGAAAGCTCAAGCCAAAATAAATGTAGTGCAGCAATAAATGAAATAATAGGGTAAACTATATAACCATCTATGTGAAATACAAGTTGAGAGCATCACTAGAACTCAGGCTGAAACTACTACAAGCTCTGTGTCGGGGAGTCGGTAGGAGTGATATCATGTGGTTGTCTAGCTCATAATGGGAGACTACGATGCCGGCATAATATAATCAACCTGTAGCCTGTGTGTCTCTTCCCACCCAATGTAATCATACGTCTCATGTCCATGTGGCCCCATGTCCATGTCATGCAAGATCATATCTAATGCAGCAAGTCATAATAAGCTCTAAGCATATATGTAAAGAATATGTCATGAAACCTGTATCCTATACAGAATCACCATGAATGTCTCAGGAAGACTCTGTCTCATGAAATAGTGTCAGGTGTCCTGGGTTATGATGTACTTGATAAGATAAGTATGAGAAGTATCGGGTCTCGGTATCCATGTCTATGTGACGTTACACAACTCCGCGTACGGGGTTGGCACCCGACTATTAATCGGACGCTAAGTAAAGTCAATCGGTCCTGGGTTGAACATTTATAACAGGTTTATATATATTTATACAAAGAACTCAGGCAAAGTACTATAACAGAAATCACTGCGAGTTGGCAAGGTATAATTGCCCACCGATGTATAAATAAGTCAAGGAAATAAGTAGCAAGCTGCAGGGTTTGGCAAGGTACACTTGCTTGAGGTTCTGGCTCCAACTGTGGCTCTGACTTCAGCGGAATTTGCAGGCGGTACTCCGGTTGCTGAAATAAACATCACTATTAGATCCAGAAAATATTAAACAGCTAGAAACGCCTGTCCTTGAGTCCAATTTGGAGACAAGGGCAAAAATGACAATTTTGGGTCAAAACGGGATCCACATGTGGGCCCGCTTTGCACCGAAAAATGTGTCAGGGTCAAAGGTCTCCAAATTCGTCTAACTTAGTGTGAACAAGTCAGGAACGATGATACGAAACCAACGGAACTTCCAGAATTGGATTCCGATGAGCCGGTCACAAAATCGTCCGTCAAGTGGAGCCTGTGGGGCCCACAACACGCGATTTCGTCAACGTTCTCAGAATCGAACCAAACTTAGCTCATAGGACCATCGTATTGCTACGAGTCCGATGGCACAAGTTTCGTCTCGATCCGACATGTGTACACAAAGTTACAGCAAGATTCAGAAAGGACGGATACGGGGCGGTGTCCGCGGATACGCGTTGATTCCGGTGTGCACGCACATCCAAATCAACTTCTGCGAAATCTCGTACGTCCGTATCAACGACGCACACGTATCTGTAAAGATCGCGCGTGACCAAGTCGTCCCGTTTGGCGTGGCGTATCCAGTTTCGGGGTGAATCGGGGCGTTGTTTTTCCTGTTTTTGGATCACGGTTCGCGATCGCCAAAGGACGCGATATCCCGAGCGGGTTGCACGGGTACCGACGGGGTCATGCAGGCTACGCAACGCAACTGACGGAATCGAAAACGGGTAAACGAGCAGGGAGTGTCACGCCCCAGTCCCAAAATGCCGAGGGACTGGAGATGCGTGGCAATGGCCAGCAGCACGCACTGATGGATAACCCAATTTAATGGAGCCATCAGGGCGTACTTAAGCTGTAGATAAGGTCTAATACACAAGTCACGCTAATCTCATCCATAAAGAAAAGGAAATAAACTGCATAATTAAATGGAAATAATATATCAACAACAAATCACAGCAAGTCAGTCGGAGCAACAATCCGACTTAAGTCTGAAAATAAACTGGCTCTATAGGCCAGGAACAAAAGATGTAAACATGAAATAAATACTGAGTACTGGAACAGGTACTCAGGAGAAGTCCTCGGCAGTTACCTCGTCTTTAGTGTTTGGTTCAGCTCCAGCAATAGGTTCAGCTCCGGTCCTGTATATCTCGGGATACTGCTCCTCAGCTAAACCTGGGGACATAATCCATTCCAGGTCCTCAGTGGACATAGCAAGGCACAAGATAAAAACAAGCCAACTGAATAAGCAGTGCAATAAATAAATGAACAGCAGGGTAAACTAAGTAACTAACCATCTATGTGATATGCAAATGAGAGCAACACTAGTACTCAGGCTGAGACCGCTACAAGCTCTGTGTCGGGGAGCCGGTAGCAGTAATAACACGTAAAGGGTCTAGCTCTGCTGGAGAGTCTACAACCTCACAATAATAGTAGATATATATATAGAACAGCCTGTAGCCTGTGTGTCTCTCCCCACCCAATGTAATCACGCAAGCCATGACCATAACGTCTCATGTCCATGTCAGCGGGATTATAACTAATGCAACAAGTCATACTGTCTATAAATAAATAACTCTGTCAAGTCCTGTATCCTATTCAGAATCCCCACGAATAACTCGGGAAGATTCTGTCCATGATAGTGTCAAGTGTCCTGAGTTGTAGGGTACTTGATAGGTCAAGTACAAAATAAAGGGTATCGTAAATCCATCTCTAACTGACGAACCCAACACCGCGTACGGTGTTAGTACCCGACTATGATCGGGCTCTAGGTACGTCGTATGTTTCCTAGGTTTAAGCAGTTTAAATCCGTTTATATGAAATTGCACAAGAAATCCAGCAGAGTATTTTTACAGAAAAAATATGAAAATAATGACTGCAAGTTTGGCAAGGTGCACTTGCCTGAAGTTTGGATTCCACTAAGGTCCTGGTTTCGGAAATTCCCAGAGATATCTCCGAAAGCTGAAATAAACAGTACCATCACGCTCAGAAGGTGTCAAACAGCTAGGATCGCCTGTCCTTGGGTCCAATTTGGAGACAAGGGCAGAAACGATAATTTTGGGCCAAAACGGGGTCCACCGGTGGGCCCGCTTTGCACCGAAAAACGTGTCAGGGTCAATGGTCTCCAAATTCACCAAACTTAGTGTCAACAGGTCAGGAACGCTGATACGAACCCAACAAAACTTTCAGATTTGAATTCCGATGAGCCGATCACGAAATCGCCAGTCGAGCGGGGCCTGTGGGGCCCACGACACGCAATTTCGTCAACGTTCTCAGAATCGGACCAAACTTGACCCACAGGACCAGCGTATCGATACGAGTCCGATGGCGCAAGTTTCGTCTCGATCCGACGTGTGTGCACGAAGTTAGGGTGAATTGCAGAAAAGACGGATACGGAGCGATGTCCGCGGATACGCGTTGATTCCGGTGTGCACGCACACCCGAATCAGCTTCCGCGAAATCCCACACGTCCGTATCGACGAGGCGCACGTATCTGTGAAGACCGCACGCGACCAAGTCGTCCCGTTTGGCGGGGCGTACTCAGTTCCGGGGTGAAGCAGGGTCTGGTTTTTTCCTGTTTTTGGATCGCGGTGTGCGATCGCCACAGGCCGCGATGCCCCGAACAATTTGTCCGGGCACCGAGAGGGTCATACAGGCTTCGCATAGAAATTTACGAAATCGAAATCGGGGTTACGAGCAGGAAGTTATGAGTACCTGAAGGGACCCGAAAAACCGGGGTTCGAGCTGTGTCCGAATCGTGTCCTGGACACGTGTCAACTGTGTCCGTGTGTCCAGCAGCGTGTTCGGGTATCCTCGGCCGTGTCCGGGGCTCGGGGGAACTGGCCGATGGTCGGCGAGGCCCTGGGAAGTCCGGCGGGGTCGTCGGCGGCTACGGCGACGGCGGAGGGGACGCGGACGGCTCGGCAGCGGCGGAGGGGAAAACAGCAGCGGCTCAGGCGGGGCGCTGGTCGGCGGGCTCCGGTGAGGGGGTGAGCTAGGTGGCTGAGGGAGGAGGTCGACGGTGGGTCGCCGGATGGGGGCTCGCCGGAGTAGGGAGTTAGGGCTTGGGGTTTGGGGAAGACGGGAGGCGGATGGGGGTATAAATAGGGGCTCGAGGGGCTGGGGTTGGCCGAGGGCGTGGCCAGGATATCAAATGGCCCAATGTACCTTGGGCTCAACTTGCCTCTGCTGCCGAATCTGATAGTACCTCTAGTGGGCGAGATCCTCAAAAATACATGCTCTCCTTCCTTGAACTCCAGGGGTCGTCTGTGTGCATCGGCCCAATGCTTCTGTCTATCCTGGGCTGCACGGAGATGGTTCTGAATCTGTTTTACTTTCTCCACTGTCTCCGTTACCAACTCTGGACCCAGTATTTGACGTTCGCCAACGTCACTCCAGCATATCGGAGATCTGCACTTCCTTCCGTACAACGCCTCGAAAGGTGCCATCTGAATGCTTGCCTGATAGCTGTTGTTGTAGGAGAACTCCACTAAGTGCAGATGATCTTCCCAAGATCCTCTGAAGTCCAGTATACAAGATCGCAGCATATCTTCTAGGATCTGAATTGTGCGCTCTGATTGTCCGTCTGTCTGAGGATGATAGGCAGTACTGAACTTGAGCCTGGTGCCGAGACTCTCTTGCATGCTTCGCCAGAAGTGAGATATAAATCTTGAGTCTCGATCTGATACGATACTAACCGGCACTCCATGTAATTTTACGATCTGACGCATATACATGTCGGCTAGTACTTCTGTGGATTGTCCGACTCTGAACGGCAAGAAGTGAGCCGACTTAGAGAGCCGATCCACTATGACCCATACTGCATCCTTACCACTAGGGCTTCTTGGAAACCCAGTGACAAAGTCCATGGTAATATGCTCCCACTTCCATTCAGGGATGGGAAGTGGCTGCAACATACCTGCAGTCCTCTGGTGCTCGGCCTTCACCTGCTGGCAGACTAAGCATTTTGCCACAAAGCGGGCAATCTCCCTTTTCATTCCATGCCACCAGTAATATTGTCTTAAGTCCCTGTACATCTTGGTTCCTCCTGGATGAACCGAGTATATGGAGCTATGGGCTTCTGTCATCAACTCCTGCCTTAATTCTCCATTTGGAACACATAGGCGATTTCCGCACCTTAATGTTCCGTCCTCGTGGATGCGAAGTCCCGTCTGCAAGCCTGCTTCTGTTCTTTCTCTCAGCCTCCGGAATCTGGCATCATTAGGCAAAGCTTCCTTGATTCTCTCCACCAGCGATGACTTTACTTCGAGGTTAGCCAGCAAACTATTTTGTCCAGGTAAAATAACCTCTATCTGGAGTTCTTGTAGATCTTTTAATAGCTCGGGCTGCTCCGTCAAGAAGTAAGCCGAGGATCTTCTGCTGAGGGCGTCGGCTACAACATTTGCTTTCCCCGGGTGGTACTGCAGATCGATGTCAAAGTCCACCATCAACTCAAGCCAACGCTTTTGCCTCATGTTGAGCTCCTTCTGTGTATAAACATACTTCAAGCTCTTATGATCAGTGAATATCTCGACCTTCTCTCCATACAGATAATGTCTCCAGATCTTCAATGCAAAAATCACTGCAGCTAGCTCCAGGTCGTGCGTTGGATAGTTCTTCTCGTGGACCTTCAGCTGCCTCGATGCATAGGCGATAACCTTGCCATGTTGCATCAAGACATAACCTAGTCCACTACCGGACGTATCACTATATACAACAAAACCTCCTGACCCTGAGGGAAGAGTCAAGACTGGTGCTGTTGTTAGACGCCTCTTCAATTCTTCAAAGGCATGCTGGCATTCTTCTGTCCATATGAACTCCTGATCCTTCCGTGTCAGCTTAGTCATAGGTTCTGCGATCCTTGAAAAATTTTCTGCGAACCGCCGGTAATACCCAGCAAGTCCAAGAAAACTTCTCACTTCTGCAACAGAGGTAGGGGTAGGCCAGGTTTCTATAGCAGTGACTTTCTCTGGGTCCACAGACAGTCCTTCACCTGAGATAATATGCCCTAAGAATGGCACCTTGTCCATACAGAACTCACATTTGCTAAGCTTGGCATACAGCTTCTCCCTTTTCAAGGTTTCTAGCATAATTCTAAGGTGTTCCTCGTGCTCTTCGTGGTTCTTGGAGTAGATTAGGATATCATCAATGAACACTACCACGAACTTATCCAAGTACTGATGGAAGACCCCGTTCATCAAACTCATAAATACAGCAGGTGCGTTGGTTAAACCAAACGGCATAACTAGGAACTCATAATGCCCATACTTAGTTCTGAAGGCCGTCTTTGGGATATCTTCCTTCTTCACCCTAATCTGGTGATAACCGGATCTAAGGTCAATCTTGGAGAATACCTTAGCACCACTCAACTGGTCAAATAAATCATCAATACGTGGTAATGGGTACCGGTTCTTAATAGTTACAGCATTAAGGGCTCTGTAATCAATGCACAGCCGTACAGATCCATCTTTCTTGGGTACAAAAAGTATAGGTGCTCCCCATGGTGAAACACTAGGCCGGATAAATCCCTTCTCCAGAAGGTCGTCAACTTGTGTTTTCAGCTCCACTAACTCCTTAGGCGCTAGCCGATATACCGATGAGGTGATAGGTTCGGCTCCTGGAGTTAGGTCTATCGTGAATTCTATCTCCCGATCAGGTGGCAAACCTGGAAGGTCGTCGGGAAATACATCCACAAATTCCGTTATGACCCTAGGGTAACTTGAATCTTCTTCTACAGTCAATACCCTAAGAGTTGGCTGGACCCCTTGTTCCACAGCTCCTCTAAGAAATTCAAACTCAGGAAGGCTAGGGGTCTAAATATCACCTTTCCAAGCCGGCAATCCAGTGTCGCATGGTACTGACTTAACCAGTCTATACCAAGTACAACATCGTAATCAGGCATAGAAAAGATCAGAAATTGGGCTCGCATCTCTCGGCCACAAACTACTACCGAACATGATCTACAAGTATCACTAACCGGGATAATTCCACCTCCCGTTAGTATTCTCTTCATCTTCGAGAGAGGTGCGGTAGCTATTCTATGTGTGGCTACGAAGCTAGCAGCAATAAATGAATGCGAAGCTCCAGAATCAAATAATGCTACAGCAGGAATTGAAGCTACTAATATGGTACCTGCTATCACTTCGCCTGCAGTAGCTTCCTCAGTGACTGCTAGTGCATATGCCTGACCTCGTCCCTGAGCGGGACCCCTTTGCTGACGAGCTTGTTGGAACAGTGCTGCCTGAGGTGGTAGAGGTGGCCTGGCTCCTCCAGGCCCTGTCTGAGTTGCTCCCCCAGCTGGAAGAGCTGCAGGTGGAGCTGGTCGATTCGGAACTCCCTCTCGACGTTCCGAGCAGTCCTTGGAGAAGTGTTGTCCAGATCCGCAAACCAGGCAGAGTCCCAGCTTGCGTCGACATTCCTTTTCAATATGTCCTACCTTGCTGCAGTAGTGGCAAGTAGGCAGGTTCTTAGTTGCTGCACTTGGAGGCGGGCTCTTCTGGGGACGTTTAGCAGATTCCCCTGGTGCTGACTTGGACGGTGCTGAGGAGAAGGGACGTTTCAGGCTTGATTCCCTCCGAGTAACGCGCTCCAGCCGACGTGCTGCAGCTAGGACGTCGGTGTAAGAGGTGGGCGCGACTGATCCGATTAACTTCTGAAGCTCAAACCTGAGCCCATCAAAGAACTTCTCCGCCTTCTCCTCTTCGGTAGGAATTAGCGAAGGGGCGAAGCGGCTCAGGCGAATGAATTCGGCGTTATATTCCTCCACCGTCATGTTGTCCTGGATCAGGCGGTTGAATCTGTCTCGGAGTTCTGACCGAGCCACAGCAGGGATGTACATTTCCTGGAAGAGTCTGGAGAACTCCTCCCAGGTAACCTGATCATGTCCGAGCCTTCTTTCTTCGGACAGCCACCAATGATGCGCGTTGTCCGTCAGTTGCATCCTGACGGCAGTCATCCATTTGTCCCTTGGTAGTTCGGCGGCCTCCAACTGATGCTGTGTGTTTGTAAGTCATTCATGCACTTCAGTTGGTCCTTCCTTGCCCGAGAAGGTACGGGGCTTGAGTTGACGGAAATCCGTAATAGATCCCGTCGCTGGCCGCCTATTTGGTGCATGCTCCAATGCTGCGACCAGGCTGTTCCTTAGGTTCTCGGCCTCCCGGCGTTGGGTCTCCTGTTGAATCTGTTGTTGCGCCTGCATCATGGCGTAGAACATCTGGAACATTTGCTGGCCGTCCATTGCCTGCCCTGGGGGAAAGACAGGCATCATAGGTGGGAACTGGGGAGGAGGCGGGATGTCATCACGCCTGAACCTGGAACTTGGCTGGCCAGTTGGATTGTTCTGAGAGGATTGTCCTCTGGTATCCGGCGTCGTTCCAGCTTCGCAGGTAAACCCTGCTTCAGTCGGTGTTCCCAAGGGGGTCTCGTCACCACGTCTGGGATCCATTTCTCTGCATCAAAAGAAAACAATGAGAACGCACAGAGAAATCAAACAGGATGCAATTCAAGCAATTAAATTGAGTTCGACATAGAGTTCAAAAACGATTAAATATATGGATGAGATCCTATAACCTATCTTATTGCAGGCCTGTCCGGTCCCTAAGTTGAAACCGAACAATTTAGTCGACGACCTGCATGGGCCACCACAAAAACCATGTCACGCCCCAGTCCCAAAATGCCGAGGGACTGGAGATGCGTGGCAATGGCCAGCAGCACGCACTGATGGATAACCCAATTTAATGGAGCCATCAGGGCGTACTTAAGCTGTAGATAAGGTCTACTACACAAGTCACGCTAATCTCATCCATAAAGAAAAGGAAATAAACTGCATAATCAAATGGAAATAATATATCAACAACAAATCACAGCAAGTCAGTCGGAGCAACAATCCGACTTAAGTCTGAAAATAAACTGGCTCTATAGGCCAGGAACAAAAGATGTAAACATGAAATAAATACTGAGTACTGGAACAGGTACTCAGGAGAAGTCCTCGGCAGTCACCTCGTCTTCAGTGTTTGGTTCAGCTCCAGCAATAGGTTCAGCTCCGGTCCCGTATATCTCGGGATACTGCTCCTCAGCTAAACCTGGGGACATAATCCATTCCAGGTCCTCAGTGGACATAGCAAGGCACAAGATAAAAACAAGCCAACTGAATAAGCAGTGCAATAAATAAATGAACAGCAGGGTAAACTAAGTAACTAACCATCTATGTGATATGCAAATGAGAGCAACACTAGTACTCAGGCTGAGACCGCTACAAGCTCTGTGTCGGGGAGCCGGTAGCAGTAATAACACGTAAAGGGTCTAGCTCTGCTGGAGAGTCTACAACCTCACAATAATAGTAGATATATATATAGAACAGCCTGTAGCCTGTGTGTCTCTCCCCACCCAATGTAATCACGCAAGCCATGACCATAACGTCTCATGTCCATGTCAGCGGGATTATAACTAATGCAACAAGTCATACTGTCTATAAATAAATAACTCTGTCAAGTCCTGTATCCTATTCAGAATCCCCACGAATAACTCGGGAAGATTCTGTCCATGATAGTGTCAAGTGTCCTGGGTTGTAGGATACTTGATAGGTCAAGTACAAAATAAAGGGTATCGTAAATCCATCTCTAACTGACGAACCCAACACCGCGTACGGTGTTAGTACCCGACTATGATCGGGCTCTAGGTACGTCGTATGTTTCCTAGGTTTAAGCAGTTTAAATCCGTTTATATGAAATTGCACAAGAAATCCAGCAGAGTATTTTTACAGAAAAAATATGAAAATAATGACTGCAAGTTTGGCAAGGTGCACTTGCCTGAAGTTTGGATTCCACTAAGGTCCTGGTTTCGGAAATTCCGATGAGCCGATCACGAAATCGCCCGTCGAGCGGGGCCTGTGGGGCCCACGACACGCGATTTCG
This sequence comes from Iris macrosiphon, assembly GCA_036927795.1. Lineage (NCBI taxonomy): Eukaryota > Viridiplantae > Streptophyta > Magnoliopsida > Asparagales > Iridaceae > Iris > Iris macrosiphon. The sequence continues at coordinate 19,634,471 of JAYESA010000013.1, forward strand.
TCAACGTTCTCAGAATCGGACCAAACTTGACCCACAGGACCAGCGTATCGATACGAGTCCGATGGCGCAAGTTTCGTCTCGATCCGACGTGTGTGCACGAAGTTAGGGTGAATTGCAGAAAAGACGGATACGGAGCGATGTCCGCGGATACGCGTTGATTCCGGTGTGCACGCACACCCGAATCAGCTTCCGCGAAATCCCACACGTCCGTATCGACGAGGCGCACGTATCTGTGAAGACCGCACGCGACCAAGTCGTCCCGTTTGGCGGGGCGTACTCAGTTCCGGGGTGAAGCAGGGTCTGGTTTTTTCTTGTTTTTGGATCGCGGTGTGCGATCGCCACAGGCCGCGATGCCCCCGAACAGTTTGTCCGGGCACCGAGAGGGTCATACAGGCTTCGCGTAAAAATTTACGGAATCGAAATCGGGGTTACGAGCAGGAAGTTATGAGTACCTGAAGGGACCCGAAAAACCGGGGTTCGAGCTGTGTCCGAATCGTGTCCTGGACACGTGTCAACTGTGTCCGTGTGTCCAGCAGCGTGTCCGGGTATCCTCGGCCGTGTCCGGGGCTCGGGGGAACTGGCCGATGGTCGGCGAGGCCCTGGGAGGTCCGGCGGGGTCGTCGGCGGCTACGGCGACGGCGGAGGGGACGCGGACGGCTCGGCAGCGGCGGAGGGGAAAACAGCAGCGGCTCGGGCGGGGCGCTGGTCGGCGGGCTCCGGTGAGGGGGTGAGCTAGGTGGCTGAGGGAGGAGGTCGACGGTGGGTCGCCGAACGGGGGCTCGCCGGAGTAGGGAGTTAGGGCTTGGGGTTTGGGGAAGACGGGAGGCGGATGGGGGTATAAATAGGGGCTCGAGGGGCTGGGGTTGGCCGAGGGCGTGGCCGGGGAACGCGGAAGGGCATCGGGTCGTGGGGGCGTGGACGGGGCGACGTGGCTGCGGGTTTTCCGGCGGGCGGCGTGGGGTCGAACGTGGGGGAGTCGGGGGACAGGGGTGACCGATAGCGGGTTCGGGTCGGGCGGCGGGCTCCGGGTGAGTGACCCGCCCGACCCGCTAAGGAGTGAGGGCTGGGCTTAGACCCATGGGCTCGGCCCACTGGGCCGGGCCGGGCCCAAAGCTAAATATTAATTAATAATAATAATAAAAATAATAATAATAATAATAATAATAATAATAATATTAATTAATTAATTAATTTAGGAAAATAGTTTTTAGGCTTTTAAAAATAGGTCTGATGCCCAATAAAATCCCAGAAAATTACCCTAAGTTCGGTTTTCTATTTTACACTATAAAATCATATTTTCATTCCAATTTAAGGTTGTTTATTAGCAATTAAAAATTACAAACTCACCACAGGTCCTATGTAATTTCTCGAAAATTGCATTTTAAATCCCAAACTTGAAAAAAATCTGAAAATTTTTGGGTGTTTACAGGGAGATACGCGTACCTGAACAGGGTCCGAAAAATCCCAAATTCACTGTGTCCGACACATGTCCGACACACGTGTCTAGGGTTAGGGTTTTGGGGACGCTGCTGGCCAGAGCTCCGGCGGTGCTGCGGCAGGGGTGGCTGGCCGGAGGAGGCTGGGGCGGCGCCGGCGAGGCTGGCGGAGGCGGTGGCGTGGGCACGGCGGCCGGAGGAGGCGTCGGTCGGCTGCTGTTGGGGAAGGAGGAGGGGATTCGAGGGGGCGGCCGGAGGAGGATTTATATATGGGGAGGGAGAGGCCGACGTGGGTGGAGGACGCGGATTGAGGGCCGGGCAGCGCGGAGGGGGCAGCGATGTGTGCGAGCGGAGCGGCCGGAAGCGCGGGGAGCGGCGCCGGAAGCGGTCAGCCGAGCGGGTTCGTGGGGGAGAGGCTGGGGAAGCGGGTCGGGTTCGCGGGCGGGTTCGGGTCTGACCGACCCGACCCGACCCGGTAGCTAGAGGGCTGGGCCGGTTGGGCTGGGCCGAGGTTTGGATTTTAATAAATAAATAAATAATTAATTAATTAAATATTAGTTTTTAGGTGATATAAAATAGGTCCGGGGCCCAATAAATTCCTAGAAAATTACCCTAAGTCCATTTTTTTATTTTACACCCAAAAATATTATTTTCATAATATTTTATTATATTTTAAAATTATTTAATTTTATTTAATGCCAAAAACACCTTGTTTTTAATTAGCAAAGATTCCCGAAAAATCCCAAAAAATTCTGGAAAATCCAGTTTTGAAAATATTGAAAAATCAGGGGGTTTACACCTTTTACAACTTTATATAGCATGTCATATGTCTATACATATAAATCCAACATTATGTAGGAATAGAAATCCAATATTATGTAGGCTTAGGAATCCAATATTATTCTTGTCAAAGATTTGGTCAAAGGTCAAAGTCAATCTTCTTCAAAAGATATGGTCAAATATATCTTTCTTCAAATCTCCACATTATCAAAGATTTGTTCTTCTTCAAAGATATGGTCAAAGATTAATGCCAATCTTCTTCAAAGATATGATCAAATATATTTTTCTTCACCCTCGCATAAGACATAAACATAATATTTAGGCATCATAAGTTATGTAAAGCATAACAACAGAGTTATGTAGAGAAATTGAAGAAAACATTACGCAGAAGGAAGTATTTCTTTTATTAATAATATGCATCGATTACATGAGTTTTTGTACAAGTAAAGAGTTATCGCGCAAGCTTACAATATGAACGCAAAATGATATAGTCGTTCCATACACATATCCCTTTACTAAAAAAGAGAGTATAAACACCTCCTAAGAGAGAGCGCCGACTGCAACAAGAAGCTTCAAAAGTATGCGCACGAGCTTTTCGAGTTATGTACATGAACACTGGTCGATGGAAAGAATGAGATGAGCCTCATCTCCTCGCATCATCTTCTTGGATCGATAGACCTGTGGAGACGTAGGTCAGCATATTTGGAATGCGCAGGTGAGGGCGAATTAATCCAACTCACCAAATCGATACGGTATTCATGTAAAAGTATGCAATATTATTATGTGCTCTTTCTATCTTGTCTTAGTTCAATTTTATAGAGCATGCGATATAAATGAAACAACATAATAAAGTGTGCCAATGAACGGTGACTCTTACCCACAGTCGACTTATCCAACCTGCACAAATCTTACTAAGTTCTTGCTTGTGGACTAGACATCGTTAGCGCGATAGTTCAAATATATGCGAATCAAAATCTTACTAAGTTCTTGCTTGTACCTAAAGTTGGGCTTCAAAACATATACATATAATTGTTTATTTCAAAATATACATATTTTTAATCACAAAATATGCATATAATTAGGATATTTACATAATTGTATAAATCTTATTCTAGAAACTGAAACCGAATAAGAAATTTTAATATTTTCAAAACCGAAACCGACCAAAAATTTTGAAATTCGAACCAAATCTCTTATTCAGTTTGGTTCGATTCGACTTTCGGTCCAAAACCAAATAATGCTCACCCTACCTCAAACTTCGGTGGGGAGAGAGTTTCAATTTGGAGATAACCAATAGGTCTTGTTAATTTTCTTACCTAGAAAGATATGGTTTTTTTATTTGGGGACTTCTAATTAAATAATAAGATTAGGAGAATTTACGTCTGGATAAAATAAATTCAATGGACTTATATAAAATCCTCCATATTCAATTCAGAAATGCTATTCATCACCCTTTTTTAGTTATACCATAATCAATGATATTGACGATGATGCATTGGTGGCATGGCATTGATTTTAGTGTTAGAAAATCTTGATCACAAATATAAAATAATTCAAAAATAAAAATAAAATATTATAAATGAGAAATTTACAAAAATATGTTATATGTAGCACTAAAATAGTTCTCACATATTTGTTATGTCAGTGTCACTTTTTAGTGTTAGAGAATCGATTACAAATAAAAATATTCATGATAAAATCCAAAAATAAAATTATAATATCTAAAATAAAAAATATATATTATGTATAACGCTAATAATATTAAAAAATAAAAAAAATAAAAATAATCTCTTAACATTAATATTGTTACCACATCAACCACACTTTATTGACATTACCGTCATTTAATGGATGATGATATCAATAACATTTCTCTATTCAATTCGGTGGGACTAAAACGCTTATATGACTTATTCGTAAAGAAATAACAAACTAAAGTAAATTTTATCGAGGAGACTTTAATATTATTATGTGTTAATATCGGTGTTTGCATAACAGACACATAATAATATTAAAATTGCTCAATATCTGAATATTATTTATGGTCAATTGATATTACCCCCTGTTAGATGTAGGATATTGAGATTACCCCCATGTTAGATCAAAAGTCGAGAAGACCCCCCTGAAAGTGTTGCTAATGAGCTTTGTCGCTAATGAGTTTTTAATGACACTTTCAGTAGTATCTTCTCAACTTTTGATCTAACAGGGGAGTAATCTCAATATCCTACATCTAAGAGGGGGGGGGGGTAATATCAATTGACCCTATTATTATTTATCGATCCCAACTATTGCTCCCCTTTCTGACCATCACTTTAAACCAGAGCCCCCTTCGACCACGACTGAAACTCCTGACAAAATTGAACTTGGCCTCCAAGTTATAACCTTATCGTTTTACCAAATGGATCCACATTTAGTTGTCCAACTTCTAAAGAAAATTAATCCAATAATATTATTGTGTTAGTGTAATAATATTTTATTTCAACATGGAATAATAGATTACAAATAACAAATCAGACTCGAGTGACTTTTGTGGTTACCGAGAAGATGTATAAGTCCATGACTGGATTGTAAAAGATCAGTGGATCGAGACACGGGACGTATTATTCCTTTCATTTATAAATAAGATTAGTGGATCGAGGCATACAACGTATATAAACTCCTGAGCTTTATGCCGGATATTTCAAAAAGGCTGATGATAAAGGCACTACAAAATACACTCAGGCTGGCCCTATTTTTTTTCTAAATTTTTCACTTAAAATTTTACTTGGGGATAGCCAAAAAAATTATTTATGGCTGTCAAAATTTTGACAGTCCTTTCAATATGTTGGACTGTCAAAATTTTGTCAGTCCATTGAATTGCATACTTTATTTAGGACTGTCAAAATTTTGATAGTCCAAACTATTAGAAGGACTGTGACAGTCCTAAATATAATTTTGGACTAGTCCTGAATAAAATTTAAAATAAAAAATTTAGAAAAAAAATTATGACAGTCCGAGTAATGTTTGCAGTGCCTTTATCAATAACCTTCAAAAAAAATAGTTTGTGTGTAATCTCAGAAGACTGTTGATAAGGGCACTACATAATTTACTTAGGACTAGCCTAGGATTGGGGCTAGCCCATTAATGAATGCAGTTTACCCATACTAGCCCAAAAGTTTACTCATACTTGCCCAAACTTTAAACTCTTTTCCCAAACCCTCCAAACCTCCACCGGAGCCCTCCCCCCTCATCCCTTTCTTGTCGGAGCCGTCCTCCTCCACTTCTTCCTCCTCCTCCTTGTTGATGGCTCCCAAAGTCTCGAAAGAATCAAGGTACAATTCTTTCTTCTCCTTGTTCTATTGCATTTAGAAAAAATTCAAAATTTTTAAAAATTTCTATTGAATTTCGAAAATTTCCAGTGGTTATCTTTCCAATCTTAAAATGAGGGCATACAAGTCCTGAATATAGTTTAGGATATAGTTTGGACATTTTTCTGGAGGCTCGTACCCAATTTTATGGCATACAAGTTCGACATTCGTCGAACGTATAGAGCAAAACCATGCGGGACTGTAGAAATTTCTACAGTCCTATATAGATTGAGGACTGTAGAAATTTCTATAGTCCTATATACATTGAGGATTGTAGAAATTTTTGCAGTCCTATATGTATAAAGGACTGTAGAAATTTTAACAGTCCTGTATAATTTATGACTGTGAAAATTTCTGGAGTCATGTATACATATAGGACTGTAGAAATTTCTACAGTCCTGAATGTTCAATTATTTTGGGATGTTAAATTTTTTTTTGTCTTATAGTCACAACCCTCGGATGGGCGCTGGGGATGAAGATATCATAAAAAGACACCCTACTGCGTCGATGCGTAAGGAACGCAATGTTCAGCGTACTATTGAACCAGGTCTCACTATACGCGACCCCGAGGCACGCCCTGAAGTTAGAAAATATCGACTGACGAAGAAGACTGTCACTCGTTCGAAGAGACGTGCTCCTCCTAGTACTTCTGGTTCTTCTTTCTCCTCCGATGAGGACATACCAAATATCCAAAATTGGCCAACTGATAGTTCAGGACCTTCTCAGCATGCAGATAGTCCTGTCGAGACTCTCCCACAAACCGTCGGAAACCGGGCTACTGATGGTTCAAGACCTTCTCAGCAGCCAGATAGTCCAGTCGAGACTCGTCCAAATGGTTGCTTTATGTTGTCGTCGATCGAGAACCATATTGCATACCAAATATAGAACAATCCGGTAAGTACATTACGTTATGATAATTTTATATATAGTTGTTAGTTCTAAGTTCATCCAATTATTTATAGATAAGTACATTTTATATATAGGTATAAGTTCATCCAATTGTTTACTTTTTATGAGAGTTCTCGTATGTTAACGGTGATCAACCACGGCAAACAAATACAATACATTGAGGTTTGAATTATTAGGAGACGATGTGAAGGCTAAAATCATTCCCACCGGTTTACAATATTTAGGTAACTACTCATATACGACGGTGGATAATGCACTGATATCAACATTTGTAGAATGATGGCATCCAGAAACCAACAATTTCCATCTACCAAACGGGGAGTTGACGATTACCCTTGATGACGTCCATCATATATTGGGACTTAGGGTTGATGGTCGAGTCATGATGAATCATACTTTTGACGAATCGAGCATCAACTTTTATGACCATATCGTGGATTATGTATCAGGGTGTCTGGGAGTTGATGCCACTAGTTTTATCACCCTTCGAGAATTCAAGAAGTCGTACGGACTTTCTTTAAAATATTTGGAGGAGACATTCGCTGATCCGGACCCCGAAGTAGGTCATAGCAATAATGTGGTCCGTGGATATATGCAATTCATCTTAGGGGCTGTCAGCATTACGGATAAGTCTGGAACGTCCATACATGCCAAATATCTTCTGAATTTGGACAACATAGACACGGTGGAAGAAATATCTTGGGGAAGCGGTATACTAGCATACCTTTACCGCGAGCTTGTTGCGGCATCCCGCGTCGGTTCGAAGACAATATCCGGATGCCAGACTCTACTCCATGTATAGATATATCTTTGTCAACTTGTATACATAATTAAAAAATTTATTGTTAATTTTTGGACTAATATTATTTTAACTTGGTTACATGAAGGCATGGATATACGAGCACTTTCCAACCCTGCAGCGGGCTGAACTTAACCGAGGGTATGACGAGCACCTTCCTAGAATGTGCAAATGGAAGTCAAATAAGGAAGATGCCAAACGTCCACACACATTGGCCGCCCTACAGAATGCACTCGAAGATATGACGATAGAAGAGGTAAATTGAGACCTAATTTTTTAATGTATGGTAATAATTTACTAAATTACGTTATGCTAAATGACGCTATGCTAAATTTTATGCGTTGTAGATTATTTGGAATCCATATCGTGATTTGCGACAGACTAGTCGTCCATTGCAACCAGTCGCTTTATATCACGGTCTGATAAGTTGTCATAAAATCGAGGAGGCTTATATGCCTGATAGAGTGCTCCGTCAGTTTGGCTACGTACAAACAGTCCCGAAGTGCACATTGAAAATGATAACTGCTTCGCGAGGTATAAAATCGCTAAACTATATTCCTGTGGCGTTCAACTGGGTCTCGGACTTCTTTACTGAGTGGCAACGTCACGTTATTAGAGAAACCGAACGGCAAGCAGCAGTAAATATAACATAATATAGCGACGACTACCTCGCCTACTACGTTGGTGTCGGACTACCTACGTTGTTCAAACGCGGAGGCGATATTGTGCGTGTACTATCAGATCTCCCCGCCAAATCTGTCTTGTATACTGCATTCGTCAAGATGGTGAGCCAACTTCTTCACTTTCAGTTTGATATTTGTAAATGTTTATAACCTAACAAAATTTTTTATTTCTCATGAATAGGCTAGGAAAGTAAAAAAGTTGGGAAGAAGCCTCGTAAGCTGTCAGGGTACGAATTATATGAAAATTAATGACGAGCTACAACAAATCGACAACGCTGAAGATTTTTCTTTCTTGGAAAATAGAGAGCAACATACAAAGAGGCGGCATGAAGTTTAGGCCATGTTTCAAGACTTGTAAAACTTTGCTACAATTTGTGTTTTGAGACATGTAAAACTTTATAGTTTGAAAACTTTGAGTGGTTATGTTTTGTTAAAATATTTTGATTGGTTATGTTTTAAGTTTGCTACAATTTGCTACAATTTGTTTTTTAAGTTTGCTACATACAGTTGTTAAATGTGCAAAGGCAGTGGCTAAAAACTTGGACTGTCAAATTCTGGACAGTCCTGAAAGCTATCAGGACTGTAAAATTTTTGACAATCCTAGTTTTATATAAAATTTTGTAGAGACAATGGGTTCAAATTAGGACTGTCAAAATTTTGACAGTCCTCATAGCTTGTAGGACTGTCAAAATCCTGACAGTCCTAATTTTACATAAAATTTCCAATGGGTTAGATTTAGGACTGTCAAAATTTTGACAGTCCACATAGCTTGTGGGACTGTCAAAATCCTGACAGTTCTAGTTTTACATATAAATGTGCAGACAGTGGGTTCAAATTAGGACTGTCAAAATTTTTACAGTTCTCATTGCTTGTGGGACTGTCAAAATCCTGACAGTCCTAATTTTATATAAAATTTCCAGTGGGTTAAAATTAGGACTGTCATAATTTTGACAGTCCTCATAGCTTATGGAACTGTCAAAATTTTGACAGCCCTAGTTTTACATATAAATATGCAGACAGTGGGTTCAAATTAGGACTGTCAAAATTTTGACAGTCCTCATTGCTTGTGGGACTGTCAAAATTCTGACAGTCCTAGTTTTATATAAAATTTCCAGTGGATTAAAATTAGGACTGTCAGAATTTTGACAGTCCTCATAGCTTGTGGGACTGTCAAAATTTTGACAGTCCTCATAGCTTGTGGAACTGTCAAAATTTTGACAGTCCTCATAGCTTATAGGACTGTCAAAATTTTGACATTCCTCATAGCTTATTGGACTGTCAAAATTTTGACAGTCCTAGTTTCACAGTATATAAATGTACAAACAGTGGGTTAAAACTAGGACTGTCACAATTTTGACAGTTCTGTTATCTTTTGGGACTGTCCAGATTTTGACAGTCCTAGTTTTATATATATCATAGTGGGTTAAAACTAGGACTGTCAAAATTTTGACAGTCTAGTTTGCTTGTGGGACTGTCCAGAGTTTGACAGTCCTAGTTTTATACAGATTTTGACTCATTGTACAACATACATTTCAATATACAGTTCTAGTTTTATTTCTTTCATTGCACAACATACAGTTCAACATACATGGCTCATTGCACAACATACAGTATAAGATGTATCAATCGATTAGAATATCAAAGTAGTCCTTCGGCAAGATTTTTGGATCCTCTATCTTCATCATCTTCTTATAGCCAGCAATTGCATCCGTATAGGGTGTCATCCATGCGATCGCTTCCTCTAGTGCGTGTTTATACCAAAGCGTAGAAGGTGGAGGAATAGGAGAATGATCGATCAACCTTGGGATGACAAAGTGTTGTCCGACAAGCCCTATCGAACATAGATTGGATAGTCTGTGTTCGGCCGGGGGAGCGCACATTGGAAAAAAAGTATTATTAATGCCTTGTGAGATAATTACAATAGGTATCTTATACCTATTAGAGAATATGTATGCAGCAGGAGGGACATCCATATAATGGTCTGGTCCGATAACTATTTTCGTACAAGGTATGCTTGCCAACAAATCTCCAACAATTTCTTCGTCGAGTATCTGCCTATAGAAGGGTAGACGAGACTCCAACTCCTCGTACAGCTCTTCCCTAACATGTCTCCATCCTACTTCAACTGAATAGCCTAGATGTCTTGCTAGTGCATAATATCCACAATGGCCATCCTTAGGAACATCAACAATAGACCAAATGAAATCCCGTATCTCAGGTAGAAAATTTTGAATGTATAGACTATATGAATCAGAGAAGTTATCTAAACCCTCCGCCGTGATTGCATCGTTCGTTTTCTGTTTTTTTTCCCCTTCGAATAGTAAGCTTACTCTTTTTCTGCGAAAATACCACACTTTCGATAACCGACTTTGCCTCAACTTGCTCTAAATTGCATTCAATATGTTCAAACAAGGATGGATCTCTTTTAGTTGACTCCATCTCCTTCTTTTTTGCTCTACTCATTCTTGAGTGTGGTCTTCCCTTAGGAGTTCGAACAACAGATGGCTCTTGCAATTGAGTTATTGTCGGGACTGCAATTTCTTGAATTTTAACCTCAATGGATCTTCTCTCTGGTTCCGATGCGACACACCACCTTGCGTGTGGGAGTTTCACTTGTGGCAAAGAAAAAAATCATCATAAACTTTCACCGTCGGCATTATCGACAGCTGTCTCCAACGTTGATCAACAACATCTATTGGAATAGGTATAGATTGACAACGATATTCGTTAATCTCATGTGCACAAGGAAGGCCGAGTGAATGTCGATATGAACAATCGCAAACCTCGGGATCATAACCAACCAACTTCGACCTACCAATCTCCTCAAACAATAAGCCCAAGGCCTTGTGAGATACTACATGGATTAAACCATCTAAGAGGTGTCCGTGCTTGTATTCATGCTTTCCAATATTGAGGCTCATCTCAAATGATGCTACAATCTTGTTCACCGTAAAAATAATCATCAAATGAATCGATTGCCAAACGGAGACAAAATTACCGACCGATGACCATAGATATCTTTTTAAACTTGAGTGTGATCCTTCGACCCGGTTCGTAGTGATTGTGCCATAATGCTTCACCATATTCGTCCATGCTAAGACGAATTATTCTTTATGTGGTTCTAGCCAAGTATCTTTGATATAAGATATGCATGTCGGGTTACTCGTCTCCCACTTTTGTTTGAACATGTACCATGCTGTCTCGTAGCTGTCTGTAGTACTTACTCGCCATACAAGACTCCAATCACTGTAGAATTCTTCGAAGCGAAGCATGTCGATTTTACCGTCCATATTTCAAATTTCCTCTTGCATTAAGCTTGGATATTTTGATTTATATGCCAAGTGCATAGTAGTCTATGTACATGAGGAAATACAATATATATAGCATTTATCAGTGCATATTCTCCGTCGGTAACAAAAACAGAGGGCTTTTTGTATCCTGTATAAAAGGATTGTAGTTTCCTCAATGCCCAAGTGTAATCATCTACTGTCTCACTCTTCATAAAACAAAAAGCGACTGAAAATATTTTTCCCGTAGACGTAAACCCAACAACGTAAAAAAGAGGCATATTGAACTTGTTGGTCTTATATGTACAATCAAGGGCCAACATGTCTGCGAAGGACCGAGCCAAGTGTGTGCAATCATGATGAGCCCAAAATAATGAAAGGAGTTTATCATTTTGTGGATGTCTTCTATGGTACTCCACGTAGTGATGCTCTCCAAGCAACTTCAATACTTGCTGCATCGCCATTCTTCCTTTCATACTATTACATTTCGCTCTCGCCAAACTATTATAGATCGTCCTCATGGTTGACTTCTTCCCATCTTCTTTTTGTCGCACAGCAGAATAAATTTGTTTCGGTGCAACTCCGAAAAGGAATAGTTCTTCAACCAACTTTCTCTCATCCTCCTTCAACCGTGCCACGTAGGCATGACCCTTAAGTGTCTCTGAAATAGGATGATTGTGTATTCCATTCTTAACTTCGATTATCCACTTCATATCTTCTACTTTTACAATCAACACCTTAAATGGACAACCATATTTTCTCGTCCCAACATTTTTTTTGGGAATTTTTTTTTTCAACAACACCCTTTTTTTACGATGCTCCCTGAACACACCTCCTCTTTCGCAGCCCAGCTCTACATATTTTTGGCCCTGCCGAGATCTGATGGATCTTGCAATGACAATGACTATGTTATTTCGTCTTCCAACTTCTCTGCACCAATCTAATGCTTCTTCCTGGGATGCAAATTGAATATCCGTTGAGAATATATTCTCCACATCAACCCCAATAGCAGGATGTATCACAACATCTGTACGAGGTTGGTCCTATAACCAATATAAAATAATCTAAAAATTAATAACTTCAAATAATTGGCAGTTCAAATAATTTACAGTATTTAAGATTCAGGACTGTCACTATTTTGACAGTCCGCTTAGTATATAGGACTGTCGAAATTATGACAGTCCTATATTTATATAGGACTGTCGAATTATTGACAGTCCTATATTTATATAGGACTGTCGAATTTTATACAGTCTTTACACGATGACTGTCGAAATATGGTTGTCATTTTACGTACCGTACGTGCTTCGGAACAACCGACATGTTATTCGGAAGGACCAGAGTGCATATTTAATGGATTGTATAATCCGACTTCTTCATCGAAGATAATTTCATGCATCGCTCTTACAATAGTCAAATAAAACTAAATATTTTTGTGACAATCGCAAAACTTATTCATCGTATGTTGTCGAAGACATACCGGAAGAATATTCGTTGGACAATCACCAAAGCAAAATTTTTCTCCACTTGGGACCACAACTATCAAATTCCAAAGTTAGGTTTAGATTTTTGGACTTGAGAGAATGAGAGATTTCTTCATGTGAGGGTGAAAAACAAAGAAGAGAAATAATTTTGACTTATATAAGTTGGTGTAGACTAACCCTAAATAACTTTGAGGAATGACAAACTTGTAATTTTTGAAAAAAAAAAATCAATGGACTAGTGCTAACTAAATTGTGTAGTGCCCTTGTAAACAGCCTCCCAGAATTTACCTTAAAACAATTCTCCCCCCGTATTCATACACGAGCGCTACTTATCGTATAACCCACTCCCCTTCCTCGCGCCCTCTCGCAAACCCTAACCCTAATTTCTTCCCTCGCCATGGCGAAGACCAAGGAGCGCGCCAACAAGAAGCACAAGCTCAACCACCCCAAGCCCCAGCTCCAGCCCCAGCAGAAGAAACCCAAGCCCAACGACGACGAGGACCCGATACTATTCGGATCCGATTCCGACGCCCCCTCCCCCTCCTCTTCCCCGACCCGGATCCAGTCCCTCCTGGAGCCCTACACCAAGGACCAGCTCATCTCCTTCCTCCTCGATGCCGCCGCCTCCGACCCCTCCCTCCGCTCCCGCATCCGCCGCGCCGCCGACGCCGACGTCTCCCACCGCAAGGTCTTCGTCCACGGCCTCGGCTGGGACGCCACCACCGACGACCTCCTCGCCTCCATGTCCCCCTTCGGCCCCGTCGAGGACTGCAACGTCGTCCTCGACCGCTCCACCGGCCGCTCCAAGGGTTTCGGCTTCGTCCTCTTCAAGACCCGCTCCGCCGCCCTCAAGGCCCTCAAGGAGCCTCAGAAGCGGATCAAGAACCGGACTGCCTCCTGCCAGCTCGCCTTCGTCGGACCCGGCGCGTCCGGCCCCCCCGCTCCCGCCTCCGACGAGCGGCGCATCTACGTCAGTAACGTCCACGCCGATACGGCTCCCGACAAGCTGAGGGCTCTTTTTGCCAGCTTCGGAGAGATCGAGGCGGGGCCGATGGGGTTCGATATGCACACCGGGAAGTCCCGGGGGTTTGCGATATTCGTATACAAGAGCCAGGAAGGGGCGAAGAAGGTGCTGGAGGAGCCGCACAAGACGTTCGAGGGGCACCAGCTGCACTGCCAGCTCTACACGCCTTCGAACAAGGCCAAGGGGCAGGCTGCCGCAGCGGCCGCTACGTCGACGTTGGTCCCGCAGCAGCAGCAGGCGGTTGGGGCACTCCTCGGGTCGGCACCACAGCCGGTGTTGGCTGCGATGGCGGCGCAGAATCTGGCGCTCTTGGGGCAGAACCCGGCATACAGCATGCTCCTCGCGCAGAACCCTCTGCTGGCCTTGGCAGCGATGAACCCGGCCATGATGATGCAGGGTTACGGAGGCGGGGCAGGGATGGGAGGCACAGGGACAGGGGGTTCGTCGGTGCTTGGGGCATATGGGCAGGGGATGTTTGCAGGGATGCAGGGGATGCAGGGTTTCCCCGGGGCTTCTACGCAGGGTGCACAGATGTCAGATGGAAAGTCAAGTGGCACATTTGGAGGGTTCCCTTCTTCCTATGTATGGTAATCTAGACTCCTGGTGCTCTTCTATTTACTTATATTATATACTTGAATCATTATTTCGTCTGCTGCAACGGCAACTTTGAAATAGTGGCACAAGTTTCTTTTGCACCAAACCCTACTTAACATGGACACGTATCACTATTTTGAAGTTGCCGTCCTCCAGTGGTGGATGATGAAATGATTGTCTTTACATATGTTGTCTTTTGTTCTTTTATTTGAGTCTCATAGTTGAAATTGCTCATAACTAGTGTTTTAAAAAGTTGTAGGTGCTCCTAGGCGTCACATGGGAGCGCCCACGTAGCCTCGCTTGGAGAACAATAATTCCACATGGACAACTTCTCAAATTTTTTTCCTAACACAATTTGTAATTTTTGTAGCTCATGTTAGGTTATCCAAATCTGTCATATATTCCAAAAAACTAATCAAACTTGAGATTTTAGACAACAAACTGAAGAAAAGAGTAAAAACAATATCAAATTACGAATATGAATAGAAAACAACAAAGTAACTTAACAAGATCGTAAAATAGTCCATGAAACACAACATTAAGTTTAAAAACAATAACATCACACATAAGTCATTACGATAGCAAGAGAAAAACAAACATAAGATAATCAATGAGTCAATGTTCCACATTCCTAAATGACTTGAGGAATTCTTCTTTTTCCTACTCAATTATCCATCATTCATCTTCATCATCTAAGTCTAAGAAATCATCTAGAACATTATCATAAATATCATCATCGAAAATGAAATTTGATAGTTTGTTCATATTTTTCTCCTCTGTCTCATCATCCTCCGTCTTTTCTTCCTAAACAAGCACATAAAACTTATTAAAAAAAACCCAAACAAGTCCAAAAAAGCTGCTTAAAAAATCTCACACACATAGGCGTGCGCCTATGCTTGTCTAATTATCCATTCGTCTAATCTTGCATAGGCGTCACCGCTTGATTGTCTTTCTATTAGGCGGTGATACATTGCCTAATCTCGCCTATTGGGCGCCTAGGTCCGCCTTGGTGACGCTTTTAACAACACTGCCCATTACCATAACCATAGTAACCATTGAGCCCTTCTCAAACTATTTGAACTGCACTTGACTTGACATCCGGTGTTGGAACAGGCTTCACCAAATCAGTGCTCAGAACCTTCTTCGTAAACCTAAGATATCTATAGTAACCTTATTAATCCCTGATAAGATTGAAGTGGCAACTGTTTTTAAATTAATTTCACACGACTTTCATTGTATTTAACTTTTAGCCGTCAGAACTCATCTCTGACGCATTATACCACATTTCATTTTTTGCCGACTCGACCACTTTTTTGTGTATGCCACTTGTTCATCTTGGTTAAAGTCACCTGGTCTAGTCCCATCAAGTATTCTCCTATACTTGGTACTTTGGTTTAGTTGTATAAGTTAAGAAACCCAAGCAAAGATTTTCAAACTCAATTAGAAAAGCTTATGCAACACCTAGCTGGATTTGTTTATGGCTTTGTGCTTAAGTTAATATATAATCTTTATTATTAGACATACCTAGAATGAGTGGGAATTAAAGATTACATAGTATTTAGCAAGTCTAGTTTGTTGCTATGTATTTGATAAATTCATGTTCAGGTTAACTTGCTTCATGTGTACGAACAGAAATAAGAATAAGTTGGCTGTAAATAAAGTCCATATATCTACATTACAATTATCAAAATTCCATGTAATATTGTTTTCACATGCCATTTTAAACTCTTAATCAATTGTATTGCTTGCGGTTTCCCATTTGAATTTTATACTTGACATCTTAGTGTGCGTGTGTGTATATATATTGACTGTTGGGTATATTGAACGAGTTAAGCCTTTGCAAGTCTGCTCTTGGGTGCTATCATTTTGGCCACGATTTTGTGTGCTTTTATAAAAGAACCATCTAATGGTGTGTGATTAAGTTTGCTTGAATATACTATTATTTGTCTTAGTTGCTATTGCATTTCCTCCTGGAAGGTGTATCTTCATTTATTTTCTGCAGGATTTGATGTTTTGGCTGACTAGGCTCTGTTTCATCTAGACCAATGTGAAACTATGCTGGAAAAAAAAAATCATGTTTGATTTTGTGAAGAATGTGGTGCCATTTCTTATGGGAAGTGAGGATAGTTACATAGTACTCTATAAGTGAGTGACTTGGGGACCGGGTTGGGTTCAGAACTTCAGATGTAGGTGAGTGCCCAAATATCTTGGTGACTATGTTGCGCAAGTACGGGAATGGATACGGATAATGGCACGATAAGGATATGAAAATTTTCAGATAGGTACCATATAATCACCTATGTTGCAAGAATACGAACACGAGCACTTGTACGGACCCAATACGGATACATTCACCATTTTCCCATGTCTGTGCACCATAGCTTGGTGAACATGTGCTTGTGGTTAATGGAGTACAACACCAACATTCTAGATAGTGGCCACCATGTTGGTCATGTTGATTCCAACCTTTAGCTGCCACACATAGCCGTCACCTCATTTAGTGACTTCCCATTGCAGGCCCTATGGCAGTGTGGATCCTGTTTTGACAGCCATCACATCATGTGCTATGTTTGCGGCCTTTACTGCAGTTATAAAATATGTTGAAGGATACCTATAGGGCTAGAAGTTTGACGTTTTTGGTCATTAAGAAATATAGATGATGATGTTTGCATTTATTTGCTGAATTGTTTGAATAGTAAGTCAGTAGACTGAAGTTCTTTTTATCTGGTGTTAGATATACACCTTTACCCGCTTTACTTGTAGTTGAATTAGGAGATCAGAAATTTTAATATTTGGGTTTGTGCATGTGAACCGTGAACTGCACTTATTATTAATTAAATGATGACCAATTGTGACCTTTCAAAGTCGTTAACTGCAAGCCACAGGTATACGTTATAAATTTGTAAATTTAAAAGCTATTAAACAATATCCTACGACTTTCAAAGTTGTTAACTACAAGCCACAAATTGTAAACTGTAAATTTGTAAATCAGAGTTCTTTAAGCATGATATTTAGAATTTTAAGTTGTTTCATGGTTTTTTAGTTTCTCTAGAGGTGAAACTTCTACCCCGGGTTCTGAGCAACAATGTAACTGATTGCTGTTTAGAATCATGTGACTCTTTGTCTTTTAACATGTTCAAAATCTTTAAGAATAAGTTCTTGTTGTAACTATACGAGATAGAAAATGGATAGTGTCAACTTTGGCACAAGGCACCTGCCATGACATGCATTGCTGGCTTTTTTTGCATGAGACCTCCTTCGCTTCCTTTTACCTGCCATAGAGTTCCTGGAACTATGGGGCGAATACTATCATATGGTAGATATACAAATAGAGAACGTATGATGTTTTGTCACTATTATCTATAACTTATGGAAGAGGAGCTGAATGCAATTATGCAACAACCCAATGGGCTTATATCAGGTGATGAAAAACAATGGCTTTCTATAGGTCCGCTTCATGATTTGTTCAATTAGTTATTTAAAGGCAGCTGAAATGTTCTATAGTAAGTTTGTTTTTTCGAGGTGACCTTTACGACTGTTTGACAAAGGGGTCATTATATCCCATTAGAGTGGGTCAATGAAGGAGGTCTTAAAGAGCTTAAACTTCCCAAACACAAAGTAAGTTGACTTTATGAGTCTGTGGGTGTTTGGATACAAGTCTAGAGGGAAACGTTAACAAGCTTTTTTGTTTGGTAATATGGGAAGGGTTAAAGTTGAGTCCCCTATTTTCTTACTGAGGGTTTATGTATGATGATCCATAGGTACTTGGGTAAGAAATTATCAGGGTTTTTACTTCTCGGGTTTGTTCAATGGGTTGACAATAATCCCCATTATAGATTTGCATTTGGTAATGCCTACCTGTTTTAAGGCTCTAACCTTAAGACTTAACTTTTACTTGCCAAATAAGTGTCATGCAGATTATATTTGTGTTATACTTTGATTTCTTGGTGATATGGGATAAAAATAGTTTTTGTTGTAAGACCATTTTGGAAATACTGACTGCAGGATTAATGAATTTGAGTACCTTGCATTGTCATCAACATGATACCTTTCTGAATTCTAGAACCCTGCCCTTAAGTTGCTGACTATGTTGCACAGACACGGATTCAACACGACACGTTTCAGACACATCGACACAGATTCAACACCTATTTTGGTGTGTGCTAGTGTATTTCGGAGTGTCCGTGGAGTATCTGATATGTGTCCGACATGACATGGACATGACATGAATTTTGGAGTGTCCGTGCATCTTAGGTTGCTGATGATAAAAAGATTATACTTCTTGCGCCAGCAGTACCTTGAGTTTCTTGTTCATACTTGAAAAGACGAGTCTAGATTTGGTCCCAGTTATGGTGATGGTTTGTGTCTATAAAACAAAGCATATGCCTTTATCCTCCTCATTCTCTGGAAGCTCACCAGCGCCACTTGTATATTAGGGCATAAGTATGGTAAAACCCTTTTATATTGTGATATATATTTTTATTTCTCAATGATTATGACATCTTTCTGATTTCTTTTATGATTTATCACATATATTAATACCAAACATTGTTTAATATGTAAATTAGTTCGACATATTGGTGCCCTGACCACCTTTAGGAACATTGAGAACGCTTTGGATGAAAGTCGTGAAATGTGGACATAGATTAACATAGTAGTAGTTTATTCTGAATTCGAAGAAAGAAGCTGTTCGTGAGGATGCATTTGACCAACATAAATTGGAGACTTCAAACTTTGATGAAGGCAGTTGACATGTTTGGTTGTCAAGTGACCTGCCATGCTGTTGTTCTCTATGACTTCGTTCTGTGATCAAACATTCATGGTTACAGAAGATCCAGATAGCTGTCCGAAGTTGATGACGGCAAGACTTGTGCCATTATATTTTTTATGCCTCATTTCAGGACAAATTTCATTTAGTTGTTTAATTTTATGTTGTATGCATATCCTATACTTTCATTTTTAATTCCAATTCCTTCTTTTTTTTTACCATTCTGAACTTTGTTGTGTTTATGTTATATTATCTTTTATTTAAGATTGTTTATGGATTTTCGAGTTTTTATGGAAACTCTGGAGTCCATAGAGAATTGCTTTGGTTTACTTCATCTTTACTAGTTAGATTCATTTAAATGTTGGTTTTATGAGTAGTGAGTCGATATTTTTTTTTCCACTATATTTCAATATTTTTAACCACCGTTTTAGTTATGAAGTCTATCACAAAATTGTTTATTTGAATATGCTCAATTAATATTTTGGGCCCCTATTTGCAGATGTAATGAAGCAGAATAAGTTGAAGGCATTGATGCAATGTTCAAGCATGTTAGTGAAAGATTCCTTCTATTTCAGTTAAATTTCTGTGGAACGCACATGGACAAAGATGTCTTGAACTTGTTAGTTTAAGTCAATTTTCCTTTTTGTTTCTTTTTTAATGTTACCTTTGGCAAACTTATTCGAGTATCTTCAGTTTTATCTTTGCAGCCTATTGTGGGCTTTATGCTACTTTCTTACCTATCAAACAACCCTTCTATTAATTGTTTTATTTTCAATGCTGTTTAAGTTGATTTTATTACATTGTTTAGGTCTTTACTTTCTTCTGGGCAATATTTTGGGTTACCTAAGCCAATTTTTATTCTTAACACTTATTTCAAGATCGTTAGCGATCTATACCTTGTGTGAACAAATTATTTTTTTGTGTACAAAGATTCTCTAGGTGATGAGCATGATTAATGCTATATCACACGATTTTGGCATGATTTCTTTGCTGTTTCAGTATGCCTCTATTTTCTTTCTGTTCTTTCAATATTGAAGTGAGGAAATTGCCTTTTTATTAATGCAATTTTGGCCGATGCCAGGCTGCCTCTATTTATTTTACAATCCTAATTTCTCCAGAACTTGATTAGTCCTTGCACTTTCCTAACTTTAATAAACTTTACACTATTTGCCTCTGTAAAATGGCATCATACT